>ONZH01000990.1:0-64738 GCA_900303285.1 Rhinella marina
AGATTCAACTTGGGTGGATCAGGCACAGGAACAGATGAATTTTTTGGGGGGTTTATTTAACTTTTATTTAGCAAAAATAACCACAGAGATATTTATTCGTTATCTTCTCTGCGCAGTCTGGTGTTGGGGTTCGACCTCCTTGACATTGTGGACAAGGAATTTGCGGGTGGACCAGGAATTTGCGGAACCCTGTGAGCAGCATGTGTTTGGTCTTCTACTTGCTACCGTATCCAATGTTGGGCAATATAGATTCGCAAGTAATATTATTTTTCACACCTATCCCAAAAATTAAAATGTATGCAGTTTGCGCAAATAAAACTGGAAACTGGAACTGGAGAGAGGGCCTGTAGGTGGACCTCCGGAAAAATTGTTTGGACAGAGGGCCTGTAGGTGGACCTCCGGAAAAATTGTTTGGAGAGAGGGCCTGTAGGTGGAACTCCGGAAAAATTGTTTGGACAGAGGGCCTGTAGGTGGACCTCTGGAAAAATTGTTTTGACAGAGGGCCTGTAGGTGGAACTCCGGAAAAATTGTTTGGACAGAGGGCCTGTAGGTGGACCTCTGGAAAAATTGTGCTAAAAGAGTGCCAGTTGGACCTCTAAAAAATGGCGTTTTTTGGGTCAGCGTTAGGCAAAGACGATGCCCTGCTCTGAAAGCACGCTAGCGGCAGGGCAGGCCAGCACCTCCAAGGCGTACAGCGCCAGTTCAGGCCACGTGTCCAGCTTTGAAACCCAGTAGTTGTATGGAGCAGAGTGATCGCTACGGACGTTTGTATGGTCAGCTAGGTACTCCCTCACCATCTTTCTGTACAGCTCCCCCCTACTCTGCCTAGACTGGGGACAGGTGACAGTGTCTTGCTGGGGTGACATAAAAGTGGCAAAGGCGCCAGTCAGTCTTCCATGCAGTCCACCCACTTTACCCAAGGGAGCACTTCTCTGGCTCCTCCACCTCAAGCTCCTTCCCCCCAGTCTGCCCCCTCCCAGGAAAATTTGGAATGCGATCCGGCATACTCTCAGGAACTGTTTTCTGGACCCTTGCCAGAGTCACAAACCACTTCTCAGGTTGCTGCTGACCTCTTTCCCGATGCCCAAGTGTTCCAACTGTCGCAGTATGTGGGTGATGATGATGACAATGACAATGTTGAGTTAGTGGAAGAAGTTTGTAAAGAGGTGTCGGACGATGAGGAGACACGGTTGTCAGACAGTGGTGAAGTTGTTATAAGGGGAGGAATTCTGAGGGGGGAGCAGACTGAGGAATCGGAGGATGACGAGGTGACTGACCCGAGCTGGGTTGATATGCCGAGTGAAGACAGTGCTTCTGAGGCGGAGGCGAGTGCTGCACCAGAACAGGTTGCAAGAGGCAGTGGTGTGGCCAGAGGGAGAAGCAGGGCCAGAGCTGGTGCATCAGCAGCAACTATTTCACGTAGTGAAGCTCCCGTGGCGAGGCCTAGATGTTCGCAAGTCGGGAGGTTCTTTAAAGAAAGTGAGGATGACCGACGGACTGTGGTGTGCAACCTGTGCCACAGCAGGGGTGCCACCACTACTAGCCTAACCACCACCAGCATGCACAGGCATATGAGTGATAAACAGCCCACTCAATGCAACCAAGGCCGTTCACCACCTCCTGCAGGTCACACCACTGCTCCTTCCCCGTGTCACTCGCTGCCTCTGCTAGTCAACCCCCGCCCAGGACCCCGGCACGAGCGCCTCCCGCCGGAAAACCACACCTTCGCCTCCACGATCCTCCACAGTGTCCACCAATGTGTCCCAGCGCAGCGCTCAGCTGTCTTTACAGCAGACGCTGAAGCGCAAGAGTAAATACAGTTCCACCCACATGCCCAAGCCCTCAACGTCCACATCTCCAAATTGCTGAGCCTGGTGATGCTGCCCTAAAGGCTGGTAGAGTCCGAGGACTTTCGCAATCTCATGGCGGTGGCTGCCCCTCGGTATTCCGTCCCCAGCCGCCACTATTTTTCTCAATGTGCCATCCCAGCCCTATACCAGCACGTGTCAGAGAACATCATCCGTGCCCTGACCAACGCTGTTTCTGAGAAGGTCCACCTAACCACGGACACGTGGACAAGTGCTGCCGGGCAGGGACACTATATCTCACTGATGGCACATTGGGTTAACTTGATGGAGGCTGGGACCGAGAATGACCCTGGGGCCGCTCATGTACTGCCCACACCGAGGATTGCGGGGCCTACCTCGGTCACTGTCTCTCAGACGTACTATGCCTCCTCCTCCTCCGACCCCTCCTCCTCCTCCTCCACCAAATTACCATCCGTGGGCACAGCGCCTTCAGTCAGTAGCTCTAGGCGCAGCAGCAGTGCCGTGGGTAAGCGCCAGTAGGCGGTGTTAAAACTGCTGAGCTTAGGTGACAAAAGGCACACCGCCCAAGAGCTGTTACAGGGCATCACGGCGCAGACCGATGTGTGGCTGGCACCGCTGAACCTCAAGCCAGGCATGGTTGTGTGTGACAATGGGCGTAACCTGGTGGCGGCTCTGCAACTCGGCAGACTGACACATGTGCCATGCCTGGCCCACGTGTTCAATCTAATAGTTCAGCGGTTCCTCAAGACATACCCCAATCTGTCTGATATGCTCACCAAGATGCGCCGCATCTGTGCGCATTTCCGCAAGTCGAGCACAGATGCTGCCACTCTCAGGGCAGCGCAGCGCCGCCTACAACTGCCCGCTCACCGACTGTTGTGCGACGTGCCCACGAGATGGAATTCCACATTAAACATGTTATCCAGAGTTTACCAGCAGCGCAGAGCGATTGTAGACTGCCAGATGTCATCTTCCACCAGAACTTGGTAGTCAGGTCTCTCAGATTCCTCAAGTCTACAATGAGGAGTGGACGTGGATGTCTGATATCTGCCAGGTGTTGAGCAACTTTGAGGAGTCAACACAGATGGTCAGCTGCGATGCCGCCATTATCAGCCTCACCATCCCGCTGCTTTGCCTGTTGAAAAACTCACTGCTCAGCATCAAGTTGGATGCTTTGCGCTTGTCACAAGAGATGGTGGAGGAAGATACGTCGCTTTATAGCTGGAGCACCCTCCGGTCTGTTTCTCAGCGCGTATCGGAGGAGGGGGATGAGGATGAGGAGGAAGAGGAGGAGAATGTTGGCGAGACAGTTGAGGGTACCAGTGCTCAGTCCTTAACTCTTGAGCGTGTATGGGCTAAAGAGGAGGACTTGGAGGAGGAAATGGAGAGTCAGGCCAGTGAGGAGAGGGAATTCTTACGTGTTGGGACTCTGGCGCACGTGGCAGACTTCATGTTAGGCTGCCTATCCCGTGATTCTTGCGTTAAAAGCATTTTTTCAAACACCGATTACTGGGTGTTCACTCTCCTGGACCCACGGTACAAGCAGAACCTTTCCACTCTCATCCCTGCAGAGGAAAGGAGTATGAGAGTGAATAAATATCAACAGGCCCTGATGCACAAGCTGAAACAATCCTTCCCATCTGACGCCGCTAGCGGCAGAGGGCATGGTTCTGTGGGCCAAGTAGCGGGGGAGAGAGCCAAGCAGGCAGCTTGACCAGCACTGGCAGGGGAACGCTCTCCAAGGCCTTTGCCACTTTTATGTCACCCCAGCAAGACACTGTCACCTGTCCCCAGTCTAGGCAGAGTAGGGGGGAGCTGTACAGAAAGATGGTGAGGGAGTACCTAGCTGACCATACCAACGTCCGTAGCGATCACTCTGCTCCATACAACTACTGGGTTTCAAAGCTGGACACGTGGCCTGAACTGGCGCTGTACGCCTTGGAGGTGCTGGCCTGCCCTGCCGCTAGCGTGCTGTCAGAGCGGGTATTCAGTGCAGCTGGTGGCGTCATCACCGGTAAGCGTACACGCCTGTCAACTGACAGCGCTGACACGCTGACGCTTATTAAAATGAACAAAGCCTGGATTTCACCGGAATTCAAATCTCGTCCGGGGGAGAGCAGCTAAAGATTAACATTACTTATGTATCCGATTCCTCTTCTCTACTCCTACTCCTTCTCCTCCTCCATGTCGTCTTTGCCTAACGCTGACCAAAAAAACGCCATTTTTTAGAGGCACTCTTTTACCACAATTTTTCAGGAGGGCCCCCTACAGGCCCTCTCTTCAAACAATTTTTCCAGAGGTCCACCTACAGGCCCTCTCTCCAAACAATTTTTCCGGAGGTCCACCTACAGGCCCTCTCTCCAAACAATTTTTCCGGAGGTCCACCTACAGACCCTCTCTCCAAACAATTTTTCCGGAGGTCCACCTACAGGCCCTCTCTCCAAACAATTATCTGGAGGTCCACCTACAGGCCCTCTCTCCAAACAATTTTTCCGGAGGTTCACCTACAGGCCCTCTCTCCAAACAATTTTTCCGGAGGTCCACCTACAGGCCCTCTCTCCAAACAATTTACGTCTTTTTCCTATCTTTCTCTCTCTCCAAACTATTTTTCTTGATAGCTGCCATATACGGTAATAAACTGAGAAGAATACAGAGAACACATGCCACAATTGATTAAGCTCATAATTTACGACTGTACCGGTTGATGCTAAATTTTTAAGTTGGGGTCCTGCGTTGTCATTCACTGAATTTCACTGATCTCCTCAACGTCTCCTCAAAGAACCAAAAGACCATTGTGGAGAGAGCGGCACAGCTCGCCATCAAAGTGATGAACCCCAACGCCAGACTGCGCAGCGAAGAGAACAAATAAATATCTCTGTGGTTATTTGTGCTAAATAAAAGTTAAATAAACACAAAAAAAAATTGATCTGTTCCTGTGCCTGATCCACCCAAGTTGAATCTGTCCCATCATGAGAAAGTCCCCCCAAGGAGTCCCCATTTTAGCTTCCCATACAACTAACTCACCCCCCGACACCTGTGTCTTGCCATTGTCCACCACCTCCTCAGACAACACTTGTAAATCCCCACTGTCAGCACAAGGAGACTGCAAAAGGTCTTGCGAATTGGGGCAGATAATGTTCTGGGGTAGCACATCAGAGAAGGGGTGACTATGGGGTTCCAGGGAGTACGTGACCACATGCCAATCTCCATCTAAAAAGTCATACTGAGGCTCACCACCATGCTTTACACTGCAATCTTATTACTGAGGCTCACCACCATGCTTTACACTGCAATCTTATTGAAAGACATACAATCAGGGGTTCACCGCCAAGTTGTCAGGCAGCATTTTTAAGTGGTTCACCATTACCGTGTCCCTTAAAATTGGCGGTGATGGACCTTCGTTGCACCTAGTTGGGTGCTTCCCTAACATGTGATGGGCATGTGCCTCGCCTTTCTTGGTCTGGGTGAGCACAATTGCCATGAGGGTAACCACCAGGCTGTTGCCTGAGAATTTGGGGTAATGGTGGATTAGGCAGCCTCAGAGGCATCCATGCATGCTGCCCCTGCTGTTTCCTGTCCATTTCCGTGGTGTTTCCATCATTTTCTGAGGTTTCCAGGTTTTCACCCAGCCTTCCCTAGGAAGAGCCTTGGTCCCCTGCAAAAAATGCTCGAGTCTCCCATTGACTTCAATGGGGTTCGTTATTCGAAACGAGCACCCGAGCATCGGGAAAAGTTCGACTCGAATAACGAGCACCCGAGCATTTTAGTGCTCGCTCATCTCTAATTATCACCATAATTAACTCGATCATTCGCCAGGTTGGCTTCAGTCCTTTACTTGTCAATTGATATCACCACGAGATGAGGGATTGTACTAAGTGAGGAATCTCTGCAGTGTGTATATGAAGCACAGTACATCTAAGGGCAGCCATTTGTGTCATTATTCATGGGAATCATGGTGACAGTGGAATCATGGTGACATGGTTTTTGTAAAACACATTTATTATGGGTTACTGAAATTCACAAAAGGGCTGGATAGATGTTTACTAAATTCAACAGCTTCCACTTGCCAAAGGGCTGTGCCGAATCAGGTAGCGGTGAAATCTGTCTCTGTTTGTTAAATCTCAGTGACCCATACTCAGAAGAATTTGGCTTGAAGCTGCTGCCCATAATTTATTACATAAAATGCTGCTGGCAGTTTGCTCGTTCTAGTGCACCGGAACGAAGACAGTAAAAATACAACTTAACTGCATTGCACGACATTGGAAAAACACTGAGTTCATCAAAAGACTAGCTAAGAAAAAAATATCAGTTTTATGTTTAGCAAGCTGATCCTCAGCTTAGATTCTCTGACCTTCCCTCCATCTATGTACAGTAGATTCACACCACAATTCAAGGTTATGTGACCTTGACATGTCAATCTGCTATGGCTATAATTCAAGGCCTTGTTGTAGTAAAATGCCCACTGCTTGGCTCTGTCGATTTAATTTGCACCACTGCACAGTGACAAATTAAATTTTATGTACGCCCCATACTCACTGTGGGATTCAGTGCATGACGTATGTGCTCACTGCTATACCAAGTGCCTGCTACATAATGTTAAACTTTTCTTCTTTTGCTGCTGCCTGAGGTTATTTCCTGCAATGCAGATATTTTGATAATAGGTTTTTGAGACATAAAGACATGGGAGGACAAGATGGCAAAATAAAATAATTGGCCACTTGAATTGCAAAACCACCGTGCTCAGAAGATCAGGGCTAGCTAAGGCATGAAGTGCTGACCATATAGCTTGGAGGGACAACAAACACCACAATAGATTTAGAACGCAATAATATTTCTAGATTTTTAAATAATGTCGATAGACAAGCAGTTCTTATAGAGTGTTTTGGGTGACTATTCAGAAGAAGCTGTGTATGTACATGATGAATAACACTATGTCTGGCCATTATATGGTTTTATTTTGAATTTTTCTGTAGTTTTGCTTCTGCTGGCTTTATCTCAAATTGACAATGTACACAACGAGCAACAAATGCCTTCTCTCACTATAGCTGGCACATTAGTTTTTTGTTGGCCGAACCCGCTGATCTCGGCAGGTTCCACTCACATACTACTGTAGATGGGAAGCTCCCGACTCACCCCCAAGAGATGGTGTTGGGGATACAAGGATGAAGAGAAATAATACTTTTTCCTGACCCTTTTGTTCTCCCAGGAGATAAGGTGCTGCCAGAAGTGTCTTACAGTGGCTTTCTTTGTTATCCCCATAGGAAATACATACATGTTCGGCGTGTCAAATGTGTATGAGAGCTGTCAGCTGAATGATTGACGGACAGATATTGAATGTGCATGGGCACCTTAAAGGGGTTATCCGTGTTCAGAACTGAACCAGTACCAATCATGCCTGAGCTGCCAAGGGTCCCACAGCAACTGTATCATATGTATGCCCTTGTGTAGGTGTTGTCTCCTTCCTATGATTTGTTTGGATTACTGTATTGCATCTGACTTATATTTTTATGACATAAAATCTGTAATTATTATTCTGTTCAATAACTCACAGCCTGTAGATATAGATCAGTAATCCAGCTGTCTCAATAACTGCAGAAAAGATAATTAACACTCTCAGGGAGTTTAGATAACCGTCCTTTTGTTGTCTTCTTTGATTTACAAAACTTGTCTCTAAAGTAATCTGAAATTGTTGTAATCCTCCTAACCCATAGCATTAGCTTACTCCATTGCATTAAGAGTTCCCTTTAATCTAATTCTGCTACAGTACAGAAATACCCATGGGCCAAGGGGAAGTGTTTGAATCTCTCTGACTTTTCAGAAGCTGGTTTTCAAAGAACATCTGTAAATGATGGTTGATAAGCAGGTCAGGCTATCAAATATGCAATGTCTAACACCAGTGGGATGATCCAGAAAAATATAAAAATGAAGTAACAGAAATAAATAAAAAGAAAATGTATTTTACCCCAAAACAAATATCAAAACAGATATGTAACATAAAAAAAATTTATCTTAAAGGAGTTGTCCTGTTTACAAAACCCATTTTCACATATGTTGTTCTGAATGAGTAGAGTGTAGATCCTTTACTCTGAGAGAAGGAACAAAGAGTGTCTCTCACTCTGGAGAACTTTATTACATAAACAGCCCATTGAGCCGTTCGTGCATCAGGATTCATGCAGGTGCCGGGGAGCAGGGTAAGTATAACCTCTATGAGGTGTCCAGGCTCTATAAGGCCTTAAATCAATAACTTTCATTTTATTTTTGTGCTGCTACAGCTATTACTACGATTACTCCTACTACTAATTTTAACAATAAGATTATAAAATATTAAAATAAAAATAATGACTCAGAGAAACAAGTGTAATCCTTGGACTATTTGGAAAGCAGTCCCTGTAGGAGAGACGTTGATCTAGCAAAGGACATACACATAAAGACAAGTGAGAATTCAGCAGGACATTCTTATCATTTAAAGACATCATGGAGGACATTTAATGCCAGAGGCTTTATCTCATTATTTTGATTGAATACGCTATATGAAAATGGGTCACATGTTGGTAATTAAAGAAATATTGCTTAAAGTAAGGAATAGTAAAACTAAGAAACTAAGAACACCACATTACAATAAAAGCATAGTAAAAATAAAGTATAAGCTCCTCTGAAAATATAAAATGCAATTAGAGATGAGTGAATCATGCAAAATTTTATTCGCCGAACATTCGCCGAACTTTTCCTAAGATTCGTATATTCGACTAATAGATTTGTTGAATTTGCGTACAAAATATACGTAATTATATGGCTTTTAGCGAACATTTGCGCACTAATAACGAATGTTCAGGTAAAAAAGGTACGCAACCTCTTTGAACACGTACGCATAAGCGTACAAATTTCATACGAAAATTTCCAAGATTCGATACAAATCGACGAATCGCTTCGCTCATCTCTAAATTATAATTATCTCTAATTATATTTTTATACTTATTTTAAGGGTTTCTGTTGCAATTTACAAATGGCTGAAATTTAAACGAAGTTCAGAGATTGTAAATCAAATAACCAAGGCCCTGTGGTTGTGTCCTTCCAGGGTGCTGGGAAACTGACATGAAAATATGATATGTTCTGAAGCACTTGTGAAAATAGTAATGACACAGTGATGGTTGTTGGTCCAATTTAATAGATGAAACATGCTCTCATGCAGGGTCTGATGGGAAACTCTCCATGAGCTGTGTTGTAGCACTGTCCTCTGATATACCATAATATGTGAATTGAATGTAAGACAATTTTCCCAGCCTTTTTATTGAATCCAATGATAATATTATGTCCTGGTGGAGTAATATGATTTAAATTAAAAATTAAATGAACAATAAAAGTTACTTTAAAGTAAAAGTAACCTACAGTTGGCTATTCAGACCAACAAATTCCAGCAAATGAAGATTCTCCCATAAATTTATTGGATTGTTAAATATCATCCTTGGTCTTACATTAGATACTTTACCATTTTGGGACAATTTTTACACAAGAACTAGCCGCAGTGATTGGCAAAGTTCCCATATTTGTTTCTTCCGGTCTGATTTGGTTGATTTGATTAAGTCTGAAAAATTTAGTTTGAATTGAAAGTGACCAATTGGCTTAAAAGTCACATATGACACCCTCAGGTCTCACAGGAACTGTATTCAATCCTTTTTCACTTTGGCATTACTAATGTTGTCTTTCCTCTTTAGTGCAAAGATAGCATTTATAATATGAAAGTGATAGCACCATGTATATCTAGAGCTAAACTGCACATTTTTGTTTTATTATTAAAAAGAAAATGTCCAAAGATTAATGGACCTAAATGTACTGTTTTCAGTGACTTTTTTTTAATTGAGGTCCATTAGTAGAAAGTGCCTTTTACCTGATCATCCAAAGCAATACAGCCATAGCCTGAACAGTCATGAAAAGACATACCAAACACATAAGTACTACTTTAGAGTGCAAGATAGTTTACTATGATCCCCATAATCCCTAATATGTTCTTTAGTCCACATTTACTATTGTAAATCTACTCCTAAATGTAACACAATTTGGTGAACCTCGGTTTAGAGAAAGTATCTGCACCTAGTCTAGGGTTGTGGCTTAATGAGGAAGAAGTGTGATTTCATTAGGTAAGATATAACATCCATCACAATTCTGGCGTAAAATTTTGTCTCAAACTAATCCAACCAATAACTTGTATAGAGATAGAATCAAGTGTCTATCTCTGCCTTACATTTATTATCTAGTCTGAGCCACAGTGATCTGGTGCAGGTCTAGACATTATGTCTAAAGTTATGCCATCAATAGGATTAGTAAATCTGTTTTATTGTCAAAATTCCAATTATAAACATTGCAGCAGATTCTATTGTGTACCAAGGACACCAGAGATGTCATAGCAGTTCTTCTTGTTGCCAGGATTTTTTAGCCTGGCCAGTTGACATCACTTGGATCCTCAACAAGATGATGTCACAGATATTTGGGACTATAGCTATCAATGGACTTTGACTGGTAAAATAATATCATATGTTCTTATTTTTCATACTTACATTTTCTGTTTGTTGTTTAATTTGTTCTTAATAGGAACTTACTGAAAGGTTTGACTGTGTTCATTTTTTTTTTAAATGTTATTGCATAAAATATGATATCCTTATCTCTGAACATAGATCTTTATAGGACCACCAATATAAACTATATCTGAACTATCTATACCAAGACGAGAGCACAACCCTTTTATCTCTGTCATTTTTTAGCAATTTTTCATTTTTAAGACACTTCAAAAGAAATGGCTTAAAACCAAAAACAGCAGTGTGCATGTCCCAATTTTGTACAAACTGCAGAAAATCTAAGCAAACAGTTGAGAATATCTTCAGACAGAAAATGACATGGTCAGAATGGTTAGCTACTAGAGATGAGCGAACGTGCTCGTAACGAGCACTGTAGCGCTCGGCTCCCCTGCGCTCGCATGGGCGCAGGCATCCGCTTCCGTCCTCCTCACCCGACGGAAGTGGATGCCTGCGCCCATGCGAGCGCAGGGGATCCGAGCGCTACAGTGCTCGTTACGAGCACGTTCGCTCATCTCTATTAGCTACCAAACCCACATGTTGTTACAATCAGCTACTCTCAGTGCGAAAGGCAGAAAATCAATTCTCATGATGTTCAAGGAAAGCAACTTAAGTAGCAGAAGGTCCAGTAGTAGGTTTAGAACATGCATATCTGCACTACTATTTACTATACTAATGGGAAGAGCACATTAATACACATAAACATCACCCTATATTACAAAATGCTCCATACATAATCTACAGAACATCTTAGCCAACTCTTATTGAGAAATGATTTGACAACTTTGTCATTCAAAGTCTTATAACATTCATAAGAGCACATCAAAAGGTAGACAAATCAATGGAACAGTGGTCTACACAGTGGTCTCTAAAGTTATAAGTTTTAACTATACTGGTTAAAGAAGATCATTTGTAAGTTGTAACCATTCTAGCTTGAGACCGTGGAAAACTAGGAATTAGTTCCAAAGTCTGAAAATATCTACTGAATGTAAAGAAAACAAATGAAGTTCATAGGAAAATAAGTAGATAGCCCATAAAGATGAATCAAGCCATTAGATATAAAAGTTAAAGATTCTGGAATGTGCAAATCCTGTTCTAAGCTGAGGACAGGAAGACAGAAAAAAATAAGATGAAACAACCTTCATATGGTCACAATAGGAGAAGCTCACCCTATCACTTCAGTAACAGAGGTGCTTTACCTAAAATAGTGACCAAACTGGATGGTTGAGGTTCCAGGCAGTCAAATATGTCATACTGTCTGTGGCATTGTATGCTGATTGTAGATTCAAGTTACAGTAGCCCAAAAGATTATTGTAATTTTAGGCTGTTGTATCTTTGAGGGTCACAGTAAAATCATTTTTGCTGCAGTTACACAACTCTCACACTGATTTGGTACCAGTAGAGACATCTCTATTAATTTGTATGGGCACAACATTTCATAGCTGATCAAATATCAACTCTCCTACTATCATATTGCCACTCTCTTGTCTCTATTGTTTGCTGTATAGAAAATTTGCAAACAATGTGACAAAGGAACACTTTCATTTATAGTCAAGGGACAAAATGTGCCATCTTCCCATTATAGCTCTGCAAACATCATTATTATGCCATACTTATATTGAATGATCCACCAGGTAGTGATTTAATTTGTGTGTTAAACTACATATCAGTATTAATTGGAGTCTCGTTAGCCTCTACCTGGGTCAAGATTAGTAAGCACGCATCTAAAGGCCATATTAAACCAACAGATTTTCTGACTAATTTCTGTCCAACCAGACCAATAGTTGGCGTGTAAATGACCATCTGACCAATGATTTGTCAGAACATTTGTCACATAGCCACAAGGGTATGGGAAAAAAATCAAAGATTTTATACAGAATTATTGTAGCCAAAATGCAGTACAAGGACCACAAACTATAAATCAAATCAGACATCCTCAAAAATGGTGAAGGTGATCAATTCATAAAATTAATTCACACTAATAATGCAGTTAATGCCATCTAGCTGACAGAAATACAAAGAAAATAAAACAGTATAAAAGCAAAGTAAACCAGCATAACCACCTGAGCAGTGTGTTCTTTTTGATGATTTCCACAAATAGGATCTGCAGCAGATTATACAAACTGTAGGAATTCTCCACTCAACATTTAAGTTTGTAGCATGCCAATGTTGCAGATTTATCCTAGATTTTTACAGGGGTGTTCACCTTCTTCAATGTACTGTAGCAGTGGTGACATCCACAGTGAATGTATAACACAATCCATTACACATGCAGATTTTGCGACATACTCAAAGCAGTGAGATCCGTAGGAGAAAATTTAGGCTTATGCTAAGTTCACATTGTTAGGGTCAGGAATGTATCTGCATGTAGTTAGCAAAGATAAGCATAGATAAGCATGTAGTTGTTTTATTTTAATGTCAAATTTGTTTCTATAACCTTGGGGGGGGATGATGTAGCTAAGGGCTAAATGCCTCTTTTTACTCTTATGATGTAAAAGATGTAACCTTTGTAATAAAAAGCAGTGGTTGCTTCAGCTTCATACTGAGTCTGTCATATTCACTCTGAGCTTGTATTTTCTGCTGATTTGGACTTCAGACAACACCAACAGGGGTCTTGATTAAAACAACTACGACAACACTTCCATTATTGGTGGTCTGTCCCTGTGACTACCAGACTACCAGAGTTACCATATTCAGCAGAATCTACTAGCAACAGATACTATGTTATTTTCATATTTACAGATAATCTTGGGTGGGTGGGTGTGTGTGGGGGGGGGGGGTTCTAGCAGCAAAGTTCCTTCCCTTGATGAGCTACTGACTGTGGTCCAGGGGTTTTCCAAAGGTTTTCCGAACTGTAAAATATACATTTGGATGTTTTGTTCAGCAAATGGCAAATCCTAAATACCGTATCTTCTACAGCTAAACCGTAACTACAAGAAACCTTTCCAAATATTATTTGTAAAAGGTTATTACCACCACTAAATCATATACAGAGCTTAAAATATAACAAAACAATGAACACCTAGGGACCCAGCTGAATAGTTTACAACATAGATAAATACTCTCAGGAACCCAGTGAAAAAGAACTTGTACAATAGAGCCAAAGAAAGTCCTGAGGCAAATTGCAAGCCTTACAACCACAATGAAAGACCACCAGTAAAACAGTGGTGATGAAAGCAATGGTCTGAGAGCAATGAAACAAATGCACCCAAAATAAAAAAAAGTATATAATCAAGACCATTTTATAAGCATGGACTATAATAAAATGTGATTAACAAATATTAATCAGGTACTACTTTAAAAAGGCCAGATACCTATATGATTTATTAACTGGAAATTAAAAAAGAAAAAAGTAGTGTTTTTATTACAGTGAAAAATAATTATATGAAACATATCTTCTTGTTGCTATAGCGTGGTCTAAACATTTACTTTTAACAAATATATATTTAATTTTTATTTTATCTATATTTCATTAAAATTGGCCTCCCACCATGAGGTTATCTAGCATTTGCCCCTGGTCATAGTATTGATGTATATAACATAAGGGATGCTTCTTCCTCCAGCCAATACTAAAATATTAATTTAGACCAGGAGCTAGATGTAGCATAACCAACAACACAATGTCTTCTGCAGTGTCAGCTCTGTTGTCTCTTCTAAGACAGATGCACTAGGTATAAGGACAGCATGTCCTGACTGAACGCAAGATAAATCCGCCTGTACTTTCAACTGGCTGGTGTAGCTTATTGCTCTCCGAACACATGCTTTGTTCCCAGGAATATTAAGTGACGGAGCTGCTCGTTCTGTATGGAAGGTCTTCTATTTTATTCTCATGTCACACTTTTGCAATAAACATTATCACATTTATGTTACCCTGTTTTGAACACGAGCACATAGTGACGCATTGCTGTACAGCGAGTGGTTAGAGCATACACTGAATAAACGGATGTCTATGCTACATTGCAAACATCATTACTTCCAGGATGTGTAGACATTCACCTGCTGTGTGAAAGTTAAACCTAAAAGCTAGCGGATCTACTTGTATGTACTATGATATGTCTCCATCTGCCTTATTCAGACCAGGCACATTTTTAGTTCTATACAAGCGTTACCTACGTTTGCCTTCAAGACGCTCTCCATAAGGAAATATTATGTGCCCCAAATCCTACTTTTTGCCTTGTATTAGAAAGATTATAGCAATAAAGGACAATGCAGAGGTCTACTTTTAGTCTGAACTAGTTCTTTGACTGGTTTCACAAGAAGCATTTTTCTGAAAAGCACTATATTTTGTGGTGTTTTTATGGCATTTTTATCCAGTGCTTTTGTGCATGTTTTTCCTTTCTCCAAACCTACTGCAGCCAGATGTTACAGTCTAAAGTATGTTGCATTTTTTCTCATCACTGTATTTGTTTTTATTAAATTTTATTAAATGTAGCATTAGAGATGAGCAAATCAATTTTAAAATTTGATTCTCAGCCTTCAAAATATTATGATTCTAATGAGAAAGATAGAGAGAATTTATTCTGACCTGAAACCAATAGACTTGTTAATGTTAGGACATTTGCTCATCTTTATTTGGCACACCCTGAGTATACCATTTTTTACAGACATTTTTCCAACAGCTTTTATATATACTTGAAAATGCCAGAAAAAAAGATGCATATTGTAAATATAACAAAATAAAAACAACCACTAAAAGTGACCAAGAAAAAGATTGAAATTCATAGCACTTATTTTTACAAGCTTGAAAAGGAAACATGACTCTCGATTTAATGCCATGAAACTACCTTCATGGTATCACTGAGTAATGAATTTATAAAGATACTAGCTGAAGGACCCGGCTTCGACCGGGTATATTTAATTTATTTATTTTACTGTTTGTGTGTGTGTGTCGTTAAAAGATATCGAGAGTGCCCTCTACATTGCCTGCCCCTTTAACAGTGACCTCTACAGCGGCTTGCCCCTTTAACAGTGACCTCTACAACGGCCTGCCCCATTAACAGTGACCTCTACAGCGGCCCGCCCCTTTAACAGTGACCTCTACAGCAGCCCGCTCCTTTAACAGTGACCTCTATAGCTGCCCGCCCCTTAAACAGTGACCTCTACAGCAGCCCGCCCCTTTAACAGTGATCTCTACAGCAGCCTGCCCCTTCAACAGTGACCTCTACAGCAGCCTGCCCCTTTAACAGTGACCTCTACAGCTGCCCACCCCTTTAACAGTAACCTCTACAGAAGCCTGCCCCTTTAATTGTGACCTCCACAGCAGTTAGAGTGGCCACTGTCTTCAACCCAGAAAGCCAGACCTCACCGGCCAATCCCCCAAACATGAAACAGCGCCCCCAGTTCCCATGAAGACACATCACTAAACATGAGGCCACGCCCCCTGGCTCCGTGAAGACATGGAGGAGAAGCTGTCTGCGTGTGAGCTACTGAAAGGGTGGGCATCCCTGTGTCTGTCCAGGCACTGCGTCGGACGGAGTACAGGTAGCCATAAAACTGGACTGTCCAGCCTAAAGCTGGACATCTGGCCACCCTAACATCAGCCTGCCCCTAGGGTGGCCAGAGGTCTTGTTTTAGGCTGGACGGTCTGGCTTTCAGACTCCCTGTCCTCTGTCATGCGCAGGGCCTGGATGGACACAGCAGCAGCACTCTCAGCAGCAGCACTGTGCAGTCTGAGCAATGAGCTGCAGGGAGAAAGTCACCCTCCCCCCACCCCTGCAGCTGACAGAAGGTGATTGTTACCTATATTTTTAATCCCGGTCAAATGCAGCATGGAAGGGGATTGGCCTGACTGAGTCAGGGGCGTGACTTAGTGGGATCTGGGGGGGTGCTTTTAAGTCCTTCTTTTGACGGTGGCCGGAAATACAGGTCGATGCCTGATTTAGGAGGAAGGTGGGTAGCAGTGGAAGAAAACATCTTTTATTACTACTGAACAGTAAATATGTAAAATTTACATTATATGAGATAATGATTGATGAGGAGTTAGTCTAAAACATAAGTTATAGTTATGGTAACTGGGAATACCTATTTACCATTGTGATCCACAGTGCTCTGCCTCTTTAATGCAGACCTAAAGCAGTTAACTGGCTAGGTTGTCATAGAAACCTGATGTGTGCCTGTGAGCTTCTATTGGCTGATAAGGGTCATGTGACCAGGCTACTATTGGCTAATGCATTTTTTGGGAATATCTCAGGAAGGTTACGTCCTGGAGAGTTGAAAACTGTTCTAAAACCTTCCCGGACACCTGATGTACATGTGTGCCAAATTTTGTGATTGTAGCTGGAGCGGTGCGGATTCCTTTAGCGGACATACACACACACACACGCACACACACATACACTCAGCTTTATATATTAGATCTCTGTAAAATAGTCAATTTTAGCCTTATGTATAGAGAAGAGCGAATTGTTTCATCGATTCGTTGATTCGTATCGAATCTTGGGAATTTTTAGCTGTGAAGCGAATACAAATATTAGGCGATTCGCTTTGGCTTTGTACACATTCACTACGTAGTTTGTCTTATAAATTATACGCTATTGCTACATATAAGTTACTATATAAGCTGTTGCATACAAATTCAATTCTCCAGTGCGAGAGGAAGACGAGGCAACTCAGGCAATTAAGATGGTGAGACAGCAAGGCCCTGACTGAGGAGGCATGGTGTGGAGCACCGACTCCTATGAGGAGAAGGAACCGGAGGAGATCTACGTCTTTCAACATGTCCGGCAGCCTAAGAAGTCGGTTGAGGTGCCCGCTGAGGTGTTCACTCTGCTGACTGACACGGCAGAGGCAGCAGGAGTTCTCGCTCCGCCACAAAAGGACTACTCCCTTCGGCGAAATTCAATGGTCCCAGAGGCTGTCACCCGAAATGCCCTGACCCTCTGACAATACAAAAAATTGGTAGAGGAGTGGGTTGTGCAGGTTTTGGAGCACCCACGGTCTGGTGACCCCAAGCTGGAGTGCCGAAGGAGTACCATTATTTGGTTCAGTGTGTAGGATTTATCGGCAATGAGGAGACGGCGGAAGAATTATACGTAAACCGCTGTTCTGTAAAGCGGCCGTATCTTCCGCCAGTCCGCCACAATCTCCATGCAGGGAATTACGTGGAGTATACCCCTATGAAGAGGCTCCAAGGCCCCTTTGCTACTGGGGTGAAACTCCTTACGTGACTAGCTACTCCTGCAGCGCCCCCAGAAGACTGGACTGAGGAGGCCCAGGCCACAGAAGAGGCTCGGTGTTCCCATGAGACCAATGATGGGACTCTGCGATCTTAGGAGATCTTAGGAGAAATCCCAAGCTCACCTGGAACCCCTGATACCAGAGTTGCCACAGCCGTCGATTCTTTATGTGGGACAGATGACCACCAACAGTTTCGTGTACCAGCCATCGGTGGTACAATACCAACTGCCATGCCCATGGCAGGTGCAGGCCGCACAGTCTGCTGCTCGTTGAAGACCGTTACCAGAGCCCTTACAGCCAGAGATTCTGTCACCTTGCTGGCTGGAGGATCTGGCCCCTACAAGGTAAAGGGCAAGGCCCAAGTTGCCATGGCCCTTGCCAGTGTGACCGCCCGGTCACTACCAAGACCATCCCTGAGAGGTCGGTGGAGCTCTGCTGCTGCAGCCAGTGTAGCTTTCATGAGGCAGGAGCGCACTCTCATGTCTTTTAGCTCCAGCAGCAGTGAAAAGGACCTGCAGACCCTTAAGTAAGGATCCTGCAGCTTTTATGGGAGACACAATGTGGACTTTACTTAAAGGTTGAGCACTAGTTGGCCATTGTTTTTATTTTTGTTGCCCTGCGTTTGTCCTCACCCAGATGGACATGGATTGTCAGGACTCCCCCAATAAAAAAAATGTTTTAACTACGTTGTGCATACATGCGCCTCATCCCTTTTTTCCCCCTTTTCAGGTTATTGGGGAGCCCCTTGAAAGAGGGTTTTTTAAGGAACCTTTGCTGCTATTTTATTACCCATTTGGATTACAATTATCTATGAGGATTACAAATTACAACTGAGTTTGGGACTCTGTTCCAGTTGTATGACAAGCGTCAGAAGAAAAGAGACTTAAACATGTCCGTGAGCATACTATGTAGGTGGGTGATACTGTATTTAAAATGTTTACTTCATACCTATAATGTATTTGCACTATATTATTTGCACTGGATTGTTTGCACTAATGTTTTTACCCTTCAGCAACGTTTTCAAGTATATTGCCCATTGTGTGTATTTATTTACAGGTACCGCAATGTGTCCTCATATTCAGACAGCACTTGTTCTTCCTCAAATATACATACTGCCTCTGAGGGCGATTTCAGATCTGACCATTTACGCTGGATCTGGCCCGGGGTCCGCAAGGTGTCGAAACGATGGCTCAAGCCTAGGATCACCTGCTGGATCACCTCCTTTTTATGCTGGTTCAGGTGGCGGTGTGTGCCATCGTAATCCTGCCGGTCCATCAGCCGGACTATGTATTTAAGCTGTGCAGCAGAGCTAAATGATGAGGATCGCCTGGATGCCATTTTCTAAAATTCGCTCTGCCTCTGAGGAGTGCACGCTCCGGCCTCTCGTCGTGCACGCCTGCGTATTACGTAATCACGTAGACAATAGTATGCTGAGGATTCGTACGCTATTTGTATGCTCATCTGTACGTCTTCTAAGAAGTTGCGTACATTTTTTAAAAGAGTGTTCGTCATTAGTGCGCGAATGTTCGCTAATAGCACATAATAACGTATATTTTGTACGCAAATACAACAAATATATTTGTCGAATATATGAATCTTAGGAAAAGTTCTTTGTTCGGTGAATAAAATTTTGAATGATTCGCTCATCTCTACTTATGTACAAAACTTATGATGTAACCTGGGCTATTCACTACTTATTTCTACAGTGCCATGAGGGCAGCGCTGCTACCCTAAATAATCTTCACACCTTTTAATCCAGGCTTGAATGACATATACCTAGTCTCCTCCAAGTATTATGGATGCCTTCTTCTCCCCTGGCATAGACAGTGCAGAAAGTATATTCCCAGGACTGCATGTGCCCAGAGAGTACTAGTCAATGGTACATTTATAAGACCTGGAAGAGCCAGGCCCAACTATAATTAGCATGAAACTTGCATTATATTATGTTACTTTTATACATAACGCTGAAACGGTATATATGTCCATATTTATAAAGCTATTCCTCAGTGGTATAATGCAACAGTGGAGTTAGGAGCCTCAACTCAAGTGACATGTTCCCTTTAAAAGCAATAGACAGGTATTTCCTTTTCAACTAATACAGATATTAGGTAGAGCTATAGATTTTTTTATGTCTATGGGGATAACCGAAAAGTTATTGTTTTTTATGTACTACTAAGACAGTTTATTTTCGTGGCAGAAGCACCCTCTGCATCAGTGCTCTTTACAGTTTCTTGTGTCATTTTTGGACTTAGTAGATAAAGATTCCATGATACTGTGTAAGGAAAGAGGATCCCAGTAGAGCTCTTTTCCATGGTTGGTTTATCACTTCATAATCCAAACCAGAGAAACACAAGTCTGCTTCACCTCTATGTGTCATTTTAGCAGCTAATAAACACATGTGCTACAGACGCATAATATAGAAATGACATAATGACATGTTTTATGGAGCAAAGGGACTATATGCTTACAGCAGCTTCACCCCTTTCTGGATTACATTAGTCATCAGATGAAAGTGCTAGGGCTTCGTTTCTGGTCCCGTTAACTCATTCACACTTACACCTTCCATGCTTGTGTTAAGTAGCTGTATTAGAAATAGTCTTATCCAGTGGTTTCACTGTTCTAGTTTTTGTTTTATTCTTCACTCACACCTTCAGATTGACTCATATTACTAATCCCAAGCATAAAGCTTGGTTAAGACTGAAGAGACGACTTCTTGAGCTGTAGGAAATTTCATTGCCATAAGCAGTGAACTTCAGTTTATCTTTTACCAGTAATTTGTAGAAGCAGAACAGAGTCAATACTATCTGGTTGTAGTCTACAACTGTTCATTTACAGGTCCTGGTTTAGTCATAGAACCTCTGAACTAATGATATTGGAATTTGAAAATCCTATCTTCACAAGGAAATTCTGATTTTGAAATAGAGTAAGGGTTATCCATTCAGAACCCTCATTTATTAGACAGAGCAGAGAGTGCCTACTAAGATTATCTCTTGCTCTGGACGATTTATCAAAACCATAGTAACCTGAAGATTTCCATGGGTGTTCATTTACCCTATGGTGGTGCTACAAGGAAATTAAAAACTTTCAACATTGTACCTCCACAAATTATTGCTGAATGCTCTGTTGGCAGCAGCTTGATACCATGTGATCAGTCTATTATCATATGACTCTTCTAATTAAAGAGGACCTTTCACCACTCCTGACATGTCTGTTTTAATAGCTTTATGCATTCCCCATGTAATAACAATTGTGGAACATTTATTCTTATGCTTGTATGTTGTGCCATTCCTCTGTTATTTCTACTAGAAGTTATGAATTGCTAGCAGTTTGCAGTAAGGGTACAGAGGGATGATAACAAGTTGGGAGTGTGCACCTGCACATACTCACTCTATCTAATTAGTGCTGCTATTTTCAGACTGTGCAGGTACACACCCCCATCTCTGTAAACTTACTGCAGACTGCTAGCAATTAATTCCTAACTTCTAGTAAAAATAATAGGAATGGAACAACATAGAAACATAAGAACAGATGTAAATGTTATTACATGGGTAATGCATGAAGCTATTCAAACAGACATGTCAGGAGTGGTGAAAGGTCCTCTTTAAAAGTGTTGTCCAAAAGGGACCTTTAAGATATTATGAATAGATGTGACCAACACAGACACCTTCAGCTGCCAAGCTCACATGTAACAGGTCAGCCAGTTTCATTGGTACAAATCAGCTGATAGATGCCCTTTAATGATCATATAGATGTAGCCACCATTACTTTAACAGGCTTAACAGGCAAAAACATATTACAGTAATACAGTAGAACAAATTGCGCTAACATCTTCCTGGCGCAGCTGGTGTCAAAATAACCCTGGCTACATCTGTATATATGTGCAGGTTGGCTGATATACACTAGATGCTGGAACTGTTGTTACTGGGTACGGCTGATATATGTAAGTGCCAATGATTGCCATCATAGTAATGTGAGCTTTTCTCTGCCGACCCGGCAGGAATTGATTGCATTCCTTTTTTATTTTGATAAAGTGACGATGAAGCAGCTACTAAAAGCAATGTTCTTTTGTGAAGTGTGAATTCTCTGCACAAAAATAATGCCTGCATGGCTTTCTAACCTGTTTTTTCTTGCACATTACTTGACTTTAGAATATGAAATTCTATTAGTTGCCTACATATGGGCTAAACATGGAGGACATTATATGATTTCACAAATTGATTTAATATCTTTATCACATTTTTATATAAATATGGTTATGGTAGAAAAATGTATTCTACATAGAAGATATATTGCGGACATTGGGAACAGCTTTACAGATGGCAAAAGGTTTTCCTACTGAGGCATGAAATAGGTAATTTAAAGGAAAATTTAAAGAGCTTGTTCAAGCAAGTGAATCTTTTCCCTCGACAACAATTCATGTGTAAGCCATCGTAATAATAATAGGATTATATATGATATTGTAGTAACCTTCTGTTGATCAGACATGCTGGGCCCTATGCATATAATCTGTAAAAAGAAAAATGCTAGTGAAACCTATAGAAACCAATTAAATTATTGCTTTCAGTGTTAGTGATCTGATTGCTATAGGTAATAAAGACACTTCTCAGAGTTAATCTTGTCACATAAGGCACTGTAGGTCTCATCCATTAAAGTTTTTATTTTTTAGCAAAAGAACCCTTCTTTCCTATGACAACTACTGAAACCCTAATGAGGCAATATAATTATATAACTCACACTTGCCAACTTTTGAAACTACCGATGTGGCATGCAGTTACTCCTCCTTCACAAACACCATACACATTTTATGTAATACCTCGCCCCATTTTCCTGTAGATCCTGCCCTTTTTACTGTTGTTGATGTCAGTGGAGTGGAGGACTTCTATGAGTGCTGTATTAAAGCTTCATAGAAGATTAAAGGCTATGTACACATTTGGAGGCAATTTTTTTTATGATTGCATTTAAATTATTTTCAATTGACCTTTATTAAAAATATTGAGCTGTTCTGTCACAAAGGGTTAACTGTTTTTCTAACTGTGTGACTAGTTCTTTGTGCTGATCATGTAACCCTAAACCTTATCTCTAAACTACTGAGATGTTATAAACACTTATTTAAGCCACATTCTTATCAGTAAGATAAGGATTGAGCTATAATGAGTGTTTATATGAGAGAGCAGAGATAAGGAGTCCGTCTGCTCCTCAGATGACAGAAAATACAAAAAAAATCCATAGGCTGCTTGTACAGCATCTCAGCTTCGTACACAAAAAGGAGTCCATATTGTTATTAAAGATCAATTTGAAAAAAAAAAGCTCAAAATAAGTACAATGCAATAATAAAAGGTGTTCATTGCCTTTAAGTGTATGCAGAACTGTAATATGTGCATGACATGAATTTATGCTCATAACCTGGTTATGGAGCCATACTATGAATAGACTTGTAATATGGCACATAACGTTATATTGTTAATTATATCAGAAGCATACTCATTTTCTTACACTGTCAGATTCCATATGAATCCAGCAAACAAAAAACTGTAGCAAGCACTATTAGACTATGTATGGAGGAATTCATAGAAACATTGCACTACTTATACTCAGCCTTCCGCATGAGCCTGAAATTCAGGTTTTTTTCCCCACTTGACAATAATGATTATACTTGAGGATGCTTAGTAGTTTCTAGCATTCTTTGAGTGGTCCCTCTAAATGAAGTCTATGCAGTCCAGCTATCCGGGCATGATAAAAAAAGCCGCTATTACTTTGCATCATTTTGAAAAACTTATTAGATGAATTCAATTTCTTCTAATGCTCTGGTATATTAGAAAATATCTTCGACAATGCACTTATTCCACTCCAAATTATTCCTAGGCTTTCGTTTCATTAAAACAAGCTTTTTCACATTATGACTTCTAAACCCTATAAGTTTCCCCAGAGAATTAGATTTTATTTGTCAGGCACCCCCTACACAGATTGAGACTAAAACCCTTTGTCGCATATAGATATAAACATGAATTCTATTAATTTGCATTCATTTAATATGTCAACGAGAAGATGAAATTAAATTATATTTAGAAAAGCATGGAAGTCATAGAAGAAAAACAATGTCTTCTCAGTGTTGTTTTAAAAATTAAATGATGCAGATTTGGAACATAAGGATTACAGATAAGCGACTCAATTCCAAACCAATTGGATTTGTTGCGAATTTCGCAAAAATTTGTCTGCCAAGCAAATCTTTTTTGTGATTCGTTTTAGACTAATCTCGTCAAAACAGAGCACAGCGCAATTTTCCCAGAAAATTGTCAGACAAAACCATGAGGGAAAAAGATGGAGGATCACATGACACTGGGGGAAGTGAAGGGGAGGGCTTAGCCTGATTGTCCCAGACGCTGAAAGATAGCCTGATAAGCCAAACAAGGGGGCTTTTATCAGACAGTTTTAGGTGTAGAAACTGTCGACTGTTTTAGGTGTAGAAAATGGTCTAAATGTAAGACAGCTCAGAAGCCATCTTACATTTAGAACTGACGCTGGATGCGCTAAAGTTATGGAGAGGCCAGAGCCTTTTCATTACTTCGGTGGATCCACTGCCAGCTATGGGCTTTTATTAAGACCAGCGATTTATTTTTACTACCAGAAGTGTGTGGTATTAATTAGAGATGAGCGAATCTATTCACCGATTCGTTGATTCGTATCGAATCTTGGAATTTTTTAGCTGCGAAGCGAATCCGAATATTAGGTGATGCGCTTCGGTGGATGAGGTAGTTGAATGGATGGCACGCTCATCTCAGTCTCAGCTGGATGATCTGCTGTCATCTGCTGACACAGTATCCATATGAAGCCAGGGGTCAGACTCAGAGCATTCCTCCTGCTCCACCATTCCTCTCCAGCAAAGCTCGTCATTTTCGTACGCACTTTGTACACACTTTATGCGTACGTGTTCAAAGAGGTTGCGTACCTTTTTACCTGAACGTTCATTATTAGTGCACGATTGTTCGCTAAAAGCCATATAAATACGTATATTTTGTACGCAAATTCAAGGAATCTATTCGTCGAATGTACGAATCTTATGAAAAGTTTGGCGAATAAAATTTTGCATGATTCGCTCATCTCTAGTATTAATACAAGATACCATGCAGTGTTAAAACATTGCATTGTTATACCTATGTGAGTGAACAAATTACTGCATCATACCATGTACTTTAAAGACATTTTACAGCAAAATCTGCATTATTACCAAAGTGACTTCTCAACACCAGTGTGCAGTGTGTTTGTAGAAGGAGAGGGACATTTAATTATACTGCTGTCTATAATTTACAGAAAAAAAAATTACAATTTAGTAGTAATGTTTAATAATCTGTTTGACAAACCCATTACTTTTTTTATAGGTCTAATTAGAAAATAGAAGAGTGGAAAACAAAACTAGCATGAAGGGTGATGATGATCATGTGTTGGACAGGATCTGGAAACCAGATTGGGGTGCTGAGGAGGAGGTAACAAGCCGATTAAAGGAAAATGTCCCACAGAAGATTGGATGTACGTTTGAATACAAAAAAAGAGGAAAAACAAACAGTAAACAAGGAGAGACAGAAAGATTCACCTGTGTGAGGAGTCTTATAGCCAAGACAATTCTCATCCAGATACATAAATTAGCTTTTCTTCTAAAACTAAGATGGCACCAGATGTCAGGTACTGTATCAATCCAATAGATCAATATTTAGCCTTTTAAACAGGCCTTGGAGCACCAGAGATTACCCATCATGGGTGCAGACCACCGGCTTAGCTAGGTGGCCTTGGTCGGGATGTGGGGGCATTTTTCTCCTTATGGAGAGCACCTACTAGGTTTGAACATGTGGGGTATTGTTAACCAATGCTCCTCTGGGTTTCTAGGAAAACTATAACTTTAACTTTCCTTTTAAAAGGACAAAAGCTAATTTGGAATGAAAACTAATTTGCATGTCTTTTTCCCAGACACCTAGAGGAGCAATGCCTGTCAATTAATACTAAGAAATAATAATAGGGAGGATGGATCATATTCTACACTGTGTATAGGATTTGAGGGGCTCTGGAGATGTTCATACATTACATTTCATTACATTACATTGTGTTGTCCTTTCTCTAATATATGTAGTGAGTAAACATATGAAGAAGAAAATAACCATAATCAGATTGTGAGACACTACACTAATACAAGAGAAACATGCAAATTACCTTTTCTCCCATAAGTGCAAAAGTGAAGCTTCTGGCAGCTATCCTATATGTCAGTGCTCAACTTTTTAAATAGGCAATGAAGCAAAACTTGGATAATAACAAAGCTAGCATCTTACCTATAGACAGCTGTGTTGGGGTAATTGCTCCTCATCAGCATAGCACAGAGAACTAGATCTCCCTCAACACCCACTTACCCACCCATAGGACACGCTAAGGTGTATATATATTAGACTATATTCAGTAACATCATCACAATATCTCACTTATCTCCAGTTCAAATTAGGAGCTCTTTATTTGTGGTTGTGTAGTATTTCTGGTCTTAATGCTCCTTTAAATAGCACATGATTAGCAATATACACATCTCCTCATCCCTTGCTTTTACTGACTAGTAGTAAATGACGGCTTGAAAAACAAATCAAGATGAAGATGCCTACAGTGGCGCTCCACCAGGAGTCGTTGGGCTGTCCGTAATCTCTGGGTTAAATAAACAATGCTACCTCCAGACAGCACAGGTGCTAAATAGCTGACAAGGGGCTCCTAACGAGAGACAGACGGGCCGGCTCATTAAATGCTGCAGGTGTCACAGCATCCATGTTGTTACACCATATTTTCAGCTGTATCGTACAAATTACAAGCACATAAACAACAACAGAAGATTAATGGCTGGTACCTCACACTTACAAAACAGGTGAAGCAAATGTTTGGGGGTCTCGCATGACTGGAGCTAAGAGCTGTAGCACTCCGTGATTCTGCAACTGGTTTAGCTCAGCAATATTCTGCCGGCTGACACAGTGAAGGGAGAAAGCCTTACAGTAACGGAGAGATGAAAATATGCTGATGTCAACTGGAACAATTTGCCAGGTTGCCACCAGCGCCCTTCACTGTCAGAAATGTTTATTATGTGACATTTACAACAACTTATTAGACCACAGGCTATTTGCAGTACAATACAAGTTATATGAAATCTATCTAATGCTTTTTCAATTATATGCATTTACAGAAAATTTTCTTATAAGTAGATATAAGAACTTGTGGCTTCTATCGCATGGATAAAAAGACAGTTAAAATAATTGAAGACATTTTTCTTTAAATCTAAACAACTAATTTAATTGTTCTTTGGGACAAGCGAATGGAAAATCACCTGTAAGCCATCCCCAAATAAGCATTTTTCTGTCAGGACCTATTTTATTTAATTATCAAAATTGATGCAGCAGATGATATGAACTGTCCAATAGAAAACTATGGAAGTAGTTCTGATATCAGTTTCCCACTGAACCAGAACTGTAGAGATATGCGAAAAGGCTCTAAGGCTAAACTATAGATGATATAGATATACATATGATATATCATATAGACATGACATAGAGGGTCATCTGATTTAGAAAATTCAAATACATTATTAGGGAATTCTAAATTAATTTTTGGGGGTTCTGTGTTCTGGTATCCTCTGGAGCGGAGAATTACTATCAAAAGCCCCTGTTCACATCTTTATCAGTGATTTAATTAGTGATGAAAAAAGCAGAAAACATGATGGAACTTGATGGACCCCATTGTAAGTTAATGGGATCCGTTGGGCATCATTATTATCCTTCACATGAGGCATCCATCAAAGTTTGAATTCTGCTCCTATAGCTGAATGGAATAAAAGTACAGAGGCCCCACAACAGGTATTCAGGTCTCTGTTTCTACAACTCAACCTACCAAATCGGACATCTACAGCTGCATTGCTTTTTACTCAAATTTTACTACTAATCTCTTCCAATGTCTCTTGTAATGTAGGTGTTAGGTATCCTTTTCTATAGAGTTAGTTAGATTTCATGGAGGGACTGCATTGTGTGGTGTATCTATTATCTGTTTAGCCAGCAGTCAGCCATTATAGTGAATATTCACCTAGAATATAATGGTATTGACAAAAGTTAGACAGAAAAGCAGATTGACTTATAACTAGAGATGAGCGAGCATACTCGTCCGAGCTTGATACTCGTTCGAGTATTAGGGTACTCGTAAGTGCTCGCTACTCGGACGAGTATCTCGCTATGCTCGAGGAAATGGCATCTCCCGCCTTTTGAATTTTTGGCGGCTATAAACTCAGCCAATCATAAGCCAGGAGACTCTGGTGTACACCCAGCATCACGTGGGGCCCTTACATGTCGATAGCAGGGGTTGGCTGGCCTGATCAGGTGACCCTGGAATATACTAGTGACTGCCCGCAGTGCTCGGCTCAGTCGCTGCCTGGATGCCGTTAGGGACAGATCTGCAGTGGGATACAGGGAGAGTGTTAGGGTGTTCTACTAGATTTGTGTTAGGCAGGAGTGATTCTAAAAGAACCCAACAGCCCTTGTTAGGGCTACAAGACCCTTTTTTTATCTGCTTGTGGCTGGGCTTGCTGGCACTAGTAGTGAAGCTACCGCCATATTTGCAGCATTTTGCAGGGAGACTGGAAAAAGTTTATTTGTTGGCTCTCAGTGACACACATCCATTTCAAACAGCTGTGGGACAATTTTTTGTGTTTCATTGAAATAGGCACAGTCTGCAGAAGATTTTTTTCTGTCTAACTGATAGATAGTGGAAGTCACAGTACAAAATCCTTTTGTTTGCTCTCAGTGATACAAATCCATTTCATACAGCTGTGTGGAACCATTCTGTGTGTCACAGTTCAGCTGGACAGTCACCACAAACCACGATCCGTATTTTCTGTCCAGGCGACCCATACTGTACATCACGTAATCAAATACGGTCTTTTGCTTTCACTGATACAGCTACATTAGAAAAATCTCTGTGTGACATTTGTCTGGGTTGCAGTCAAAATAGCCACAGTCAGCAGGGACTGAGTTTGCTCTCTGATAGTTTCTGCACGTCACGTAAAAAAATACGTTCTTTTGCTCTCAGTGATACAAATCCATTTCATAAAATCCTTTCTTTCTCTTTAACTGATCTATACTGAACGTCACTTTTAAAAATACGTCTTTTTCCTCTCTTTCTCTCTCTCCAAACTATTTTTCCGGATAGGTGCCGTATACGGTATTAAACTGAGAAGAATGCATACAACACATGCCCCACTTGACCAATTTCAGAGTTGACAACCATACTGGTTGATGCTAAATGTTTAAGTTGGGGTCCTGCGTCGTCATTCGAAATCCATCCGGCTGTTGTCACCACCACACACGCTACCCAAGGGGGCACTCCTCTGACTCTTCCAGCTCAACCTCCTTCCCCCCAGCCTGTCCCCCACCTACAGGCCCTCTCTCCAAACAATTTACCCGGGTAGGGGACATATTAGATTTTGAACTGATAAGAAGAACAGATTTTTTTTGGTTCTTCTTTCAATTGGCTCCTGACTTGTGATAGGCAGAGCATGGACACGTCCCCTTAGCTGCAGTAGAAAAGACACTCCCCTGGCCAGAGCAAGCTCTTTTTCTTTTTCCGTGTTCGAAAAATCCATGAAATATATGGTCCCAAGATAGGGGACGTATACGATTTTAAACTGAGAAGAATCAATACCACACATGCCCCACTAGTTCAAGCTCAATGTTGACAGCCATACCAGTTGATGCCAAATTTTTAAGTGGGGGTTCCACCACTACCAGCCTAACCACCACCAGCATGCACAGGTATACGAGTGCTAAACACTATGGAACCAAGGCCGCCCTTTCCCCTCATGCGGGTCCCACCACTGCTCCTTCCCCTGTGTGACTCGCTGCCTCTGCGATTCAACCCCCAGCCAAGGACCCCGGCACGAGCGCCTCCCGCTGGAAAACCACCCCTTCCCCTCCATGATCCTCCACACTGTCCACCAATGTGTCCCTGCGCAACGTCAGCTGTCATTACAGCAGACGTTGGAGCACAAGCAGAAAAAAAGTTCAGCCCACCTACATGCACAAGCTCTCAACGTCCACATACAGGGCCATGCTAAATTTTTAATGTGCTCTACCTGCTACCATCGTGTAGCTCAGTCAATGTGTAGTCATAGCCATACAGGGCCACGCTAAATTTTTCCTGTGCTCCACCTGTTACCGTTGTGTAGCTCAGTCAATGTGTAGTCACAGCCATACAGGGCAACGCTAAATTTTTTATGTGCTCTACCTGCTACCGTCGTGTAGCTCGGTGACTCTGACCAATTTTGACCCTGGGGCCGCTCATGTACTGCCCACTTGGAGGATTGCGGGGCCTACCTCGGTCACGGTTTCTCAGACTTACTATGCCTCTTCCTCCAACCCCTCCTCCTCCTCCTTCGAATTACCATCCGTGCTTCACCTCCTGCTACCTCAGTCTAACTTGGTCACTCTGTTGTCACTGCCATGCTGCGTCAGGCTAAATTTTTGGGTGGCTCACCTGCTACCTCATCTAACTTGGTCACTTGCTGGTGTCACCGCCATGCTGTGTCAGGCTTATGCCTGCATCGTGTGGCTGGGGATAGGAGAGCAGTGCCAGCATGGGCATGGGTGATGGACCTTTGTTGCACCTAGTTGGGTGCTTCCCTAACATGTGATGGGCATGTGCCTCGCCTTTCTTGGTCTGGATGAGCACAATTGCCATGAGGGTAACCACCAGGCTGTTTCAGGAGAATTTGGGGTAATGGTGGGATTAGGCAGCCTCAGAGGCATCCATGCATGCTGCCCCTGCTGTTTCCTGTCCATTTCCATGGTGTTTCCATCATTTTCTGAGGTTTCCAGGTTTTCACCCAGCCTTCCCTAGGCAGAGCCTTGGTTCCCTGCAAAAAATGCTCGAGTCTCCCATTGACTTCAATGGGGTTCGTTACTCGAAACGAGCACCCGAGCATCGGGAAAAGTTTGTCTCGAATAACGAGCACCCGAGCATTTTAGTGCTCGCTCATCTCTACTTATAACTATGTAACCCAAGTCTTAACTAGCGTACACTGATTCCCATTTATTACTAAGACAGCAACATTATCATTAGGAATACGAGGAGCAGCTGGGGTGCTCCAGGGCCCATGAAAATCCTGCCCGGATTTCTGACAGTTACAAATATTTCCTTTTCTCTCTGCTATCCTTGTATATTTGCCATTCTTCTCCTGCTTTCCTCTGGAATAGAGATATCGAGTGTCAGAAGCAACGAGTCATGAATGGTGTTAATGAACAAAGTGCTTCATTAACACATGGCACAGATTCCAGGCATATGCATTAAGAAATTCCCAAATTGCTAACGGTGTGGTAACACTTTTCTACAACTGTGCTAAAATAAAATGACATGATATTTCATGTAGGTGAAAATAGGTTTTAATAGAAATTCGGCCCTAAATGAAAAAAAAAAAAAATCAATTATCTTTATACTGTCCACTGTTCCCAAAACTGTTAGAGAGTGCCCATTCACAGTGAGGTCCGGCTTTGGGATTAGCATGTGGATTACCACTAATTGTCAGGCTGTACCTGTACTTGCTAATGGCAAGCGCAGCTACAGCCCACCAGTTTTCGGCAATCCCAGTGTGGATGTCGCAACCAGTCTGCACCGTATACTCGCACCCAAACTGTTTCTGTTCTAAATGTGCATTTTAGGTTTTTATAAGTCACTGGGGGGATGTATACAATTGTATGGCACATAGTTGCTCTTATTTTTGAATATTTAGTCTATCAATGTGTCATTTGGGAAACAAAAATGTCATGCCTTCAACATTTTTGTTGAAAATCTGTACAAAAGTGTATTTTGGAAGATGCAGAGATACATTTATGCCAACATTCTGGCATGTACATTGGAGTATGTGGCTTTTAAGATGAACCATTTTTACAATTCATTTTTTGCCACATCTTTTATCCACCCAGAATTCTACCCACCATTTAAGGCACAAGTGATGTTGTTGTTATGGTTTATGGCCACATTTTTTTGTTAATTGAAATTATGTTTATTCCACTTTATAACCTTTTAGTAACATTTTAGTAAGATTAAATATACCAAAAATTTGTGATTTTCTTTTCACCTTTTTTCAAATCTATGAAATCTATAATTATAGTTATTACTAGAGATGAGCGAGTAGTGTTCGATCGAGCCGGTATTCGATCGAATACTACGCTATTCGGCATACTCGATTTCAATCGAGTATAACGGCGATGGCGCACTGAGAATTCGTTTCCCCTCCCACCTTCCCTGGCGCTCTTTTTCCACCAATCAACATGCAGGGGGGGTATGACAGGCACGCTGAGCACGCTGGCAGCGCGAAAACAGCGTCTACATGGATTGGCTGGAAAAACCATGTGACCTCGAATATTAAAAACTCAGCTCTTCCTGCTCGTACGCATATGCTGCGTGAACTTAGTCAGGGACAGAGGCTGGAGAAGGGACAGACAGGTTTTAGCAGTTGGACAGGCAGGAGCGTGATTAAAAGCCCTTATCAGGGCTACTATAGTGCAGTACAGTGATAGCTTTACTACAAGATACACTTTACAGAGAACGGCTGCCGTATTCAGGGATAGCTGCTGGAGTAGGGACAGAGAGAGGCATTAGTGGTGTATTAGGTGCTCTGCTACATACCAAACTATATTTGGCACTACTGTTCTGCGTTCTTTTTGGCTGAAAAACCCTGTTATATAACTAGTGTGTATATGCACCATCTGATCTGGCAGTATACGGCTGTGAATTTTTTTTTTTTTTAAATACAGTTTATTTGGCTCTAGTGTTCTGGGTTCTGTGTGCCTGCAAAACCCTTTTTGTATACCAGGTGTAAATACCCACCGTCTGTACAGTTAGTACACGGCTGTGTACCTTGAAATATACAATATCTAGGCCTTTTAATTGGCCACTGTACTGTGCGTTCTCTTGCTAAATTATTTCACATACCTGGTGTAAATACCCACCGTCTGTACAGTTAGTACACGGCTGTGTACCTTGAAATATACAATATCTAGGCCTTTTAATTGGCCACTATACTGTGCGTTCTCTTGCTAAATTATTTCACATACCTGGTGTAAATACCCACCGTCTGTACAGTTAGTACACGGCTGTGTACCTTGAAATATACAATATCTAGGCCTTTTAATTGGCCACTGTACTGTGCGTTCTCTTGCTAAATTATTTCACATACCTGGTGTAAATACCCACCGTCTGTACAGTTAGTACACGGCTGTGTACCTTGAAATATACAATATCTAGGCCTTTTAATTGGCCACTGTACTGTGCGTTCTCTTGCTAAATTATTTCACATACCTGGTGTAAATACCCACCGTCTGAGCAGTTAGTACACGGCTGTGTACCTTGAAATATACAATATCTAGGCCTTTTAATTGGCCACTATACTGTGCGTTCTCTTGCTAAATTATTTCACATACCTGGTGTAAATACCCAACGTCTGTACAGTTAGTACACGGCTGAGTACCTTGAAATATACAATATCTAGGCCTTTTAATTGGCCACTGTACTGTGCGTTCTTTTGCTAAATTATTTCACATACCTGGTGTAAATACCCACCGTCTGTACAGTTAGTACACGGCTATGTACCTTGAAATATACAATATCTAGGCCTTTTAATTGGCCACTATACTGTGCGTTCTCTTGCTAAATTATTTCACATACCTGGTGTAAATACCCACCGTCTGTACAGTTAGTACATGGCTGTGTACCTTGAAATATACAATATCTAGGCCTTTTAATTGGCCACTATACTGTGCGTTCTCTTGCTAAATTATTTCACATACCTGGTGTAAATACCCACCGTCTGAGCAGTTAGTACACGGCTGTGTACCTTGAAATATACAATATCTAGGCCTTTTAATTGGCCACTGTACTGTGCGTTCTCTTGCTAAATTATTTCACATACCTGGTGTAAATACCCACCGTCTGTACAGTTAGTACACGGCTGTGTACCTTGAAATATACAATATCTAGGCCTTTTAATTGGCCACTGTACTGTGCGTTCTCTTGCTAAATTATTTTAAAAACCTGGTGTAAATACCCACCGTCTGAGCAGTTAGTACACGGCTGTGTACCTTGAAATATACAATATCTAGGCCTTTTAATTGGCCACTGTACTGTGCGTTCTCTTGCTAAATTATTTTAAAAACCTGGTGTAAATACCCACCGTCTGAGCAGTTAGTACACGGCTGTGTACCTTGAAATATATAATATCTAGGCCTTTTAATTGGCCACTGTACTGTGCGTTCTCTTGCTAAATTATTTCACATACCTGGTGTAAATACCCACCGTCTGTACAGTTAGTACACGGCTATGTACCTTGAAATATACAATATCTAGGCCTTTTAATTGGCCACTATACTGTGCGTTCTCTTGCTAAATTATTTCACATACCTGGTGTAAATACCCACCGTCTGTACAGTTAGTACACGGCTGTGTACCTTGAAATATACAATATCTAGGCCTTTTAATTGGCCACTATACTGTGCGTTCTCTTGCTAAATTATTTCACATACCTGGTGTAAATACCCACCGTCTGTACAGTTAGTACACGGCTGTGTACCTTGAAATATACAATATCTAGGCCTTTTAATTGGCCACTGTACTGTGCGTTCTCTTGCTAAATTATTTCACATACCTGGTGTAAATACCCACCGTCTGTAGCAGTTAGTACACGGCTGTGTACCTTGAAATATACAATATCTAGGCCTTTTAATTGGCCACTGTACTGTGCGTTCTCTTGCTAAATTATTTTAAAAACCTGGTGTAAATACCCACCGTCTGAGCAGTTAGTATACGGCTGTGTACCTTGAAATATACAATATCTAGGCCTTTTAATTGGCCACTGTACTGTGCGTTCTCTTGCTAAATTATTTCACATACCTGGTGTAAATACCCACCGTCTGAGCAGTTAGTACACGGCTGTGTACCTTGAAATATACAATATCTAGGCCTTTTAATTGGCCACTATACTGTGCGTTCTCTTGCTAAATTATTTCACATACCTGGTGTAAAAACCCACCGTCTGTACAGTTAGTACACGGCTGTGTACCTTGAAATATACAATATCTAGGCCTTTTAATTGGCCACTGTACTGTGCATTCTTTTGCTAAATTATTTCACATACCTGGTGTAAATACCCACCGTCTGTACAGTTAGTACACGGCTGTGTACCTTGAAATATACAATATCTATGCCTTTTAATTGGCCACTATACTGTGCGTTCTCTTGTTAAATTATTTCACATACCTGGTGTAAATACCCACCGTCTTTACAGTTAGTACACGGTTGTGTACCTTGAAATATACAATATCTATGCCTTTTAATTGGCCACTATACTGTGCGTTCTCTTGCTAAATTATTTCACATACCTGGTGTAAATACCCACCGACTGAGCAGTTAGTACACGGCTGTGTACCTTGAAATATACAATATCTAGGCCTTTTAATTGGCCACTGTACTGTGCGTTCTCTTGCTAAATTATTTCACATACCTGGTGTAAATACCCACCGTCTGTACAGTTAGTACACGGCTATGTACCTTGAAATATACAATATCTAGGCCTTTTAATTGGCCACTGTACTGTGCGTTCTCTTGCTAAATTATTTTAAAAACCTGGTGTAAACACCCACCGTCTGTACAGTTAGTACACGGCTGTGTACCTTGAAATATATAATATCTAGGCCTTTTAATTGGCCACTGTACTGTGCGTTCTCTTGCTAAATTATTTCACATACCTGGTGTAAATACCCACCGTCTGTACAGTTAGTACAAGGCTGTGTACCTTGAAATATACAATATCTAGGCCTTTTAATTGGCCACTATACTGTGCGTTCTCTTGCTAAATTATTTTAAAAACCTGGTGTAAATACCCACCGTCTGAGCAGTTAGTACACGGCTGTGTACCTTGAAATATACAATATCTAGGCCTTTTAATTGGCCACTGTACTGTGCGTTCTCTTGCTAAATTATTTCACATACCTGGTGTAAATACCCACCGTCTGTACAGTTAGTACACGGCTGTGTACCTTGAAATATACAATATCTAGGCCTTTTAATTGGCCACTATACTGTGCGTTCTCTTGCTAAATTATTTTAAAATCCTGGTGTAAATACCCACCGTCTGTACAGTTAGTACACGGCTGTGTACCTTGAAATATACAATATCTAGGCCTTTTAATTGGCCACTGTACTGTGCGTTCTCTTGCTAAATTATTTCACATACCTGGTGTAAATACCCACCGTCTGTACAGTTAGTACACGGCTGTGTACCTTGAAATATACAATATCTAGGCCTTTTAATTGGCCACTATACTGTGCGTTCTCTTGCTAAATTATTTTAAAATCCTGGTGTAAATACCCACCGTCTGTACAGTTAGTACACGGCTGTGTACCTTGAAATATACAATATCTAGGCCTTTTAATTGGCCACTGTACTGTGCGTTCTCTTGCTAAATTATTTCACATACCTGGTGTAAATACCCACCGTCTGTACAGTTAGTACACGGCTATGTACCTTGAAATTTACAATATCTAGGCCTTTTAATTGGCCACTATACTGTGCGTTCTCTTGCTAAATTATTTCACATACCTGGTGTAAATACCCACCGTCTGTACAGTTAGTACACGGCTGTGTACCTTGAAATATACAATATCTAGGCCTTTTAATTGGCCACTATACTGTGCGTTCTCTTGCTAAATTATTTCACATACCTGGTGTAAATACCCACCGTCTGAGCAGTTAGTACACGGCTGTGTACCTTGAAATATACAATATCTAGGCCTTTTAATTGGCCACTGTACTGTGCGTTCTCTTGCTAAATTATTTCACATACCTGGTGTAAATACCCACCGTCTGTACAGTTAGTACACGGCTGTGTACCTTGAAATATACAATATCTAGGCCTTTTAATTGGCCACTGTACTGTGCGTTCTCTTGCTAAATTATTTCACATACCTGGTGTAAATACCCACCGTCTGTAAAGTTAGTACACGGCTGTGTACCTCGAAATATACAATATCTAGGCCTTTTAATTGGCCACTATACTGTGCGTTCTCTTGCTAAATTATTTTAAAACCCTGGTGTAAATACCCACCGTCTGAGCAGTTAGTACACGGCTGTGTACCTTGAAATATACAATATCTAGGCCTTTTAATTGGCCACTGTACTGTGCGTTCTCTTGCTAAATTATTTCACATACCTGGTGTAAATACCCACCGTCTGTACAGTTAGTACACGGCTGTGTACCTTGAAATATACAATATCTAGGCCTTTTAATTGGCCACTATACTGTGCGTTCTCTTGCTAAATTATTTCACATACCTGGTGTAAATACCCACCGTCTGAGCAGTTAGTACACGGCTGTGTACCTTGAAATATACAATATCTAGGCCTTTTAATTGGCCACTATACTGTGCGTTCTCTTGCTAAATTATTTCACATACCTGGTGTAAATACCCACCGTCTGTACAGTTAGTACACGGCTGTGTACCTTGAAATATACAATATCTAGGCCTTTTAATTGGCCACTATACTGTGCGTTCTCTTGCTAAATTATTTCACATACCTGGTGTAAATACCCACCGTCTGAGCAGTTAGTACACGGCTGTGTACCTTGAAATATACAATATCTAGGCCTTTTAATTGGCCACTGTACTGTGCGTTCTCTTGCTAAATTATTTCACATACCTGGTGTAAATACCCACCGTCTGAGCAGTTAGTACATGGCTGTGTACCTTGAAATATACAATATCTAGGCCTTTTAATTGGCCACTGTACTGTGCGTTCTCTTGCTAAATTATTTCACATACCTGGTGTAAATACCCACCGTCTGTACAGTTAGTACACGGCTGTGTACCTTGAAATATACAATATCTAGGCCTTTTAATTGGCCACTGTACTGTGCGTTCTCTTGCTAAATTATTTCACATACCTGGTGTAAATACCCACCGTCTGTACAGTTAGTACACGGCTGTGTACCTTGAAATATACAATATCTAGGCCTTTTAATTGGCCACTATACTGTGCGTTCTCTTGCTAAATTATTTTAAAAACCTGGTGTAAATACCCACCGTCTGTACAGTTAGTACACGGCTGTGTACCTTGAAATATACAATATCTAGGCCTTTTAATTGGCCACTATACTGTGCGTTCTCTTGCTAAATTATTTCACATACCTGGTGTAAATACCCACCGTCTGTACAGTTAGTACACGGCTGTGTACCTTGAAATATACAATATCTAGGCCTTTTAATTGGCCACTATACTGTGCGTTCTCTTGCTAAATTATTTCACATACCTGGTGTAAATACCCACCGTCTGAGCAGTTAGTACATGGCTGTGTACCTTGAAATATACAATATCTAGGCCTTTTAATTGGCCACTATACTGTGCGTTCTCTTGCTAAATTATTTCACATACCTGGTGTAAATACCCACCGTCTGAGCAGTTAGTACACGGCTGTGTACCTTGAAATATACAATATCTAGGCCTTTTAATTGGCCACTGTACTGTGCGTTCTCTTGCTAAATTATTTCACATACCTGGTGTAAATACCCACCGTCTGTACAGTTAGTACACGGCTGTGTACCTTGAAATATACAATATCTAGGCCTTTTAATTGGCCACTGTACTGTGCGTTCTCTTGCTAAATTATTTCACATACCTGGTGTAAATACCCACCGTCTGTACAGTTAGTACACGGCTGTGTACCTTGAAATATACAATATCTAGGCCTTTTAATTGGCCACTGTACTGTGCGTTCTCTTGCTAAATTATTTCACATACCTGGTGTAAATACCCACCGTCTGTACAGTTAGTACACGGCTGTGTACCTTGAAATATACAATATCTAGGCCTTTTAATTGGCCACTGTACTGTGCGTTCTCTTGCTAAATTATTTTAAAAACCTGGTGTAAATACCCACCGTCTGTACAGTTAGTACACGGCTGTGTACCTTGAAATATACAATATCTAGGCCTTTTAATTGGCCACTGTACTGTGCGTTCTCTTGCTAAATTATTTCACATACCTGGTGTAAATACCCACCGTCTGTACAGTTAGTACACGGCTGTGTACCTTGAAATATACAATATCTAGGCCTTTTAATTGGCCCCTATACTGTGCGTTCTCTTGCTAAATTATTTTAAAAACCTGGTGTAAATACCCACCGTCTGAGCAGTTAGTACACGGCTGTGTACCTTGAAATATACAATATCTAGGCTTTTTAATTGGCCACTGTACTGTGCGTTCTCTTGCTAAATTATTTCACATACCTGGTGTAAATACCCACCGTCTGTACAGTTAGTACATGGCTGTGTACCTTGAAATATACAATATCTAGGCCTTTTAATTGGCCACTATACTGTGCGTTCTCTTGCTAAATTATTTCACATACCTGGTGTAAATACCCACCGTCTGTACAGTTAGTACACGGCTGTGTACCTTGAAATATACAATATCTAGGCCTTTTAATTGGCCACTGTACTGTGCGTTCTCTTGCTAAATTATTTCACATACCTGGTGTAAATACCCACCGTCTGTACAGTTAGTACACGGCTGTGTACCTTGAAATATACAATATCTAGGCCTTTTAATTGGCCACTGTACTGTGCGTTCTCTTGCTAAATTATTTCACATACCTAATTATATACCCAAATATTGTATTTGCAACCAAAAAAAAATAAAATGCGGAGGGGGGCTAGCGGAATCGGACGTGGACGAGGACGGGGGCGCGGAAATGCTGTTGGTGGCCTTGTTGAAGCCAGTGGGGATACAATGCGTGCTGGTGAGGGTCAGCCAGGATCCCACTCATCCAGAATCCCTGCCTTTATGGGACAGTTAAGCAGGGGGCGAGTTACACCGCTGTTGAGGCCTGAGCAGGTTGAACAGGTGGTGCAATGGATAGCCGATAGTGCTTCCACACAGTTGTCCACCAGCCAGTCATCCACACAGTCTCACTCTGACCCTCCTTCCTCCACACCTGGCCAACAGAGTCATCCCACCCTTGACCCCTCCCAGGAGCTCTTTTCGGGTCCTTTTTCAGATGTGCCGGAAGAATCCCAGGAGCTAGCAGAGGAATTTGTTTGTAGTGATGCCCAAACACTTGAGTTTTCGCCATCTCCTGCTGATGTGGACCCTGAACCAGCATCTGTTATCATGAGCGATGATGATGATGAGACGCAGTTGCCATCAAGGGAGGCTGTTGGAATGTCCAGTGGGCAGGAGGAGGAGCAGAGTGGGGAAGAGGAGGTGGTGGATGACGAAATGACCGACCCCACTTGGCCAGGGGTGATGTCCAGCGGGGAAAGCAGTGGAGAGGTGGTGGTCTGCGCAGCACCGAAAAAGGCAGCAAGAGGCAGAGGGATGTCCACAGGCAGAGGGATGTCCACAGGCAGAGGGATGTCCAGAGGCAGAGGGATGTCCAGAGGCAGAGGGATGTCCACAGGCAGAGGGATGTCCAGAGGCAGAGGACAGTCCAGACAGAGTAGTGAGGCCACAGCCAGCACGGCCGAAGCTGTTCCCGCAGCGGGCAGTCGCGCGAAGCTCCCCCATCGAGGCCTCGTACTTCTGTGGTGTGGAGATTTTTTAATGTTTGTGCGGATGACAAACTGAGCGCGGTTTGCACACTCTGCCACTCAAAACTGAGTAGGGGCTCTGAGAAGAGCAATCTGACCACCTCAGGCATGCGGCGTCACTTGGAAGTCAAGCACTGGGCTGAGTGGGAGAGAGCAAACGCAATACAACCTGCGCCCGGTCCTGCTGCCACTGCCTCTTCCCCTTTGTTGTGTGCTGCCACTGCGGTCCAGACCTCCAGCCAGGACACCTCCACATCTGCCTCTGCCTCGGCTACTTTGGGGCCTTCTCCTTCAGCCTCCCCTTCCCCCGCCTCTTCGCCTGCACCTTCACACTCCTCGTCCCATCAACTGTCCATCTCGCAGGCGTTCGACCGCAGGCGGAAGTACGCCTCGAGTCACCCCCAAGCCCAAGCCTTAAACTGCCACATCTCCAAACTGCTGGCCCTGGAGATGTTGCCGTTTAGGCTTGTGGAGACGCAGGCCTTCCGTGACCTGATGGCGGCTGCCGCACCTCGCTATTCCGTCCCCAGCCGCCACTACTTTTCCCGGAGTGCCGTCCCCGCCCTGCACCAGCACGTGTCGCGTAACATCAGGCGGGCCCTGAGGTACGCAGTCAGCGCAAAGGTCCACTTGACCACCGACTCGTGGACAAGCGCTTGCGGCCAGGGACACTACATCTCTTTGACGGCACACTGGGTGAATGTAGTGGAAGCGGGGACGGGGTCGCAAACAGAGACGGCCTACCTACCACCCCCGCCCAAGATTGCCAGCATGGGTTCTGATAAACCCCACTCCTCCTCCTCCTCCTCCTGTGCCTTAACATCGCCCTCAGCCGCTAGCTGGAAGCGTTGCAGCACTGGCGCGGGGAGATGTCAGCAGGCGGTGCTAAAGCTCATCAGCTTGGGCGACAGGAAGCACAGCGCCCCAGAGGTGAGGGACGCCATATTGCAGCAGACGGAGATGTGGCTGTTGCCGCTGCAGCTAGGACCAGGCATGGTCGTGTGCGATAACGGCCGTAACCTGGTGGCGGCTCTGGAGCTTGCCGAACTCAATCTCGTACCATGCCTGGCCCACGTTTTTAATCTGGTAGTCCAAAAATTTCTAAAGACTTACCCCAACCTGGCAGAGCTACTGGTGAAAGTGCGGCGCTTGTGCGCTCACTTTCGGAAGTCAACTGTAGCTGCTGCTAGTTTAAAAAAACTCCAGCAACGCCTCCATTTTCCTGAACATCGGCTGTTGTGCGACCTGCCGACTCGCTGGAATTCCACCTATTCCATGTTGGCCAGGGTGTGTGAGCAGCAGAGAGCATTGATGGAGTACCAGATTATGAATCCACGCGTGCCTCCAACTCAGCTCCCTCAGTTTGCCAACCACGAGTGGCCATGGATGGCAGACATATGCGATGTACTGCGTATCTTTGAGGAGTCCACCAAGAAGGTCAGCAGCGAGGACGCTATAGTGAGCGTAACCATCCCGCTCCTATGCGTCCTTAAAGAATCGCTCATCGCAATAAGGGAGAACGCATTGCACGCAGAGGAGACGGGGGTAGGAGGAGACGCAATGGAGCTACACAGTCAGACCACACTTTTGTCTGCTTCACGGTGGCAGTTGCAGGAGGAGGAGGATGAGGAGGAGGACGACGTGGAGGTGGCTGTGGAAGAGGAGGAGGATGCTGGCGGCGAGGGTAGCAGTCAGGCTGTGTGCGTCCCATTGGTTCAGCGCGGATGGGGCGGAGAGGAGGCGGAAGAGGAAGAGGAGGAAATGGCAAGTGATCCTTCTGGTGGGGGCAGTGAGGTCATGCCTATTCAGAGTCTGGCACACATGGCTGATTTCATGCTGGGCTGCTTTTCCCGGGACACACGTGTTGTCCGGATAGTGGAGAACAAACTGTACTGGGTCTTCGCACTCCTGGACCCCCGGTATAATGATAACGTCTCCTCTTTTATTCCGGTAGAGGAGAGGACGAATCGATTGCTGGAATACCAGAGGGAACTCGTGCAGAACATGATGGAGATTTTCCCACCCACCATCGCTGGCGGCAGAGAGGAGAGGGTCTCCCAGAGTCCCACAACATCAATCAGGCCCACAGCCACCAGGGGAACACTCTCCAAGGTGTGGGACACGTTCATGGCACCCCCTCGTGCAACTTCCATCACTGCGGGGCCCGCTATCAGCAGGAGGGACAAGTATCGGCGGATGTTGCAGGAGTACCTGGCAGACCGTAACCCTGTCCTCCCCGATCCCTCGGCGTCCTACACTTACTGGGTCTCCAAGTTGGACACGTGGCTGGAACTGTCCCTGTACGCCTTGGAGGTGCTTGCCTGCCCTGCCGCCAGCGTGCTATCAGAAAGGGTGTTCAGCGCAGCCGGGGGCATTATAACCGATAAGCGCAGCCGCCTGTCAACCGACAGTGCCGACAGGCTGACGCTAATCAAAAATGAACAGCAAGTGGATTGACCCGGACTTTGCTTCTCCAACCGTGGAAAGCAGCCAAAAGTGAAGTGCCATCTGTATGAAGTGCCATTTCCTCCTCCACCTCCTCCTCCTCCTCCTTAACCGCCGTAGAATTGCTCCGTAAATAAGAAAAATTTATATATTTATGGCTCACCTCTTGGGCCTCCACAAAATGTTTAAGAGGTCTCACCTCTTGGGCCTGCACATAATTTTTAACAGGTCTCACCTCTTGGGCCTCCACATAATTTTTAAGAGGTCTCACCTCTTGGGCCTGCACAAAATGTTTAAGAGGTCTCACCTCTTGGGGCCTCCACATAATTTTTAACAGGTCTCACCTCTTGGGCCTCCACAAAATCTTTAAGAGGTCTCACCTCTTGGGCCTCCACATAATTTTTAAGAGGTGTCACCTCTTGGGCCTCCACAAAATCTTTAAGAGGTCTCACCTCTTGGGCCTCCACATAATTTTTAAGAGGTGTCACCTCTTGGGCCTCCACAAAATCTTTAAGAGGTCTCACCTCTTGGGACTCCACATAATTTTTAACAGGTCTCACCTCTTGGGCCTCCACATAATTGTTAACACGTCTCACCTCTTGGGCCTCCACATAATTTTTAATACGTCTCACCTCTTGGGCCTCCACAAAATCTTTAAGAGGTCTCACCTCTTGGGCCTCCTACATCATTTTTAATACGTCTCACCTCTTGGGCCTCCACATAATTTTTAACCCATCTCACCTCTTGGGCCTCCACCATAATTTTTAAGCAGGTCTCACCTCTTGGGCCTCCACATAATTTTTTAACAGGTCTCACCTCTTGGGCCTCACAAAATCTTTAAGAGGTCTCACCTCTTGGGCCTCCACAAAAATCTTAGAGGTCTCACCTCTTGGGGCCTCCACATAATTGTTAACACGTCCCACCCTCTTGGGCCTCCACAAATTTTTAATACGTCTCACCTCTTGGGCCTCCACATAATTTACACGTCTCAGCCTCTTGGGCCTCCACATAATTTTTAATACGTCTCACCTCTTAGGCCTCCACATAATTTTTAACCCATCTCACCTCTTTGGGCCTCCACAAAATCTTTAAGAGGTCTACCTCTTGGGCCTCCACATAATTTTTAACAGGTCTCACCTCTTGGGCCTTCCACATAATTTTTAAGAGGTCTCACCTCATTGGGCCTCCACAAAATCTTAAAGAGGTCTCACCTCTTGGGCCTCCACATAATTTTTAAGAGGTGTCACCTCTTGGGCCTCCACAAAAATCTTTAGGAGGTCTCACCTCTTGGGCCTCCACATAATTTTTAAGAGGTCTCACCTCTTGGGCCTCCACAAAATCTTTAAGAGGTCTCACTTCTTGGGCCTCCACATAATTTTTAAGAGGTCTCACCTCTTGGGCCTCCACAAAATCTTTAAGAGGTCTCACCTCTTGGGCCTCCACATAATTTTTAAGAGGTCTCACCTCTTGGGCCTCCGCAAAATCTTTAGAGGTCTCACCTCTTGGGGCCTCCACATAATTTTTAACAGGTCTCACCTCTTTGGGCCTCCACATAATTTTTAACCCGTCTCACCTCTTGGGCCTCCACATAATTTTAACAGGTCTCACCTCTTGGGCCTCCACAAAATCTTTAAGAGGTCTCACCTCTTGGGCCTCCACATAATTTTTAACAGGTCTCACCTCTTGGGCCTCCACATAATTTTTAAGAGGTCTCACCTCTTGGGCCTCCACAAAATCTTTAAGAGGTCTCACCTCTTGGGCCTCCACATAATTTTTAAGAGGTGTCACCTCTTGGGCCTCCACAAAATAATTAAAAAAGAGACCTGCAGGGACCAGAGAGGCGGTGACTCTAGCCCCGTGATGGCTTCAATGAGCAAGTGCACTAGACAAACATTTTAATGCACATTTAATCTCATGAAACTCATGTGGAATCCATAAAAAACCCATGAATGCCTCTGTATGAGATTGGAGGCATTTAGAGCTAAGAAGGTCTTCATAGAGTTCAGTGGGTAGTAATTACAGCTCAGAGTTAAAGGGGTTGTTTGCTTTTTACTATTCATGACCTACCATCAGAATAGGTCACCAATATCATATAGTAGTCGGTCCAGCTCCCGGCTCCTCCCCAACTGATCATCTGTTTCAAGAGGAGGCAGTGTTTGTCCAAGTGCTGCCTTCTTTGCTCTGTTTACCTGCTTGCTGCAGCAATTGCAGTGGTGATCTGGTATAATTAAAGTATGGCATCTCCATTCACTTCTATGGGACGGCTCTGTAGTATTCATTTGAACAAACTGCTCCGTTACATAGAAGCATTTACAACTGCACAACACTGCAATTGCCGCGGCAATCAGGAAAACAGAGCTCATACAAGCACCGCCTTCTCTTCAAACAGCTGATCGGCAGTGGTGCCGAGAGTCGGACCTCCGACAAACCGATATTGATTACCTATTCTGAAGATAGGTCATCAGTAGTAAAAAGCGGACAACCCCTTTAAAAGGATTATCCCTTGATTATTGTAAAAAAAATGAAAATCTGATATCCTTTAGTACATGACAGTTTCTTTTTAACAAACTTAGTACCAACCTTGTACCTCACCTGCATCCATCAATCTTCCCATTAATTGCAGCAACTGCTCTGCTAGATTTATTTCAAGCTGGCAGCTTAGGGGCTGTGCACTTTCTCAGGTGAAAGGTCCTTTCTAGTATAGCTGGTGGCAATTGAAAGATGGAACTGAGCATGTCCATTTCAGTGAGCAGGACAGAGAAATTAGACAAAGAGCAAACAGCAGGTGGCGTTATACATATATTTTTCAGTGAATAACTCAGTGGCTATACTAAATTTTTAATTACATTCAATTACAAAAGTATTCAGATCAGGTGCTGGTGAATTTTTTTTTTTTGTGGGACAACCCCTTTAGTATATAACTGTAATATGATGGTGTGCATGAGGTCTAAAAGTATATATTATACCCCCTTGCTTGACATATATTTTTCTTTAGTAAGCAATGATTGTAAATGGATAAATGCTTTTTAGAATGTCTTGCTTGTAATACGTCTCCAATACAACAGACAACCTGACTGTAAGCTGGGGCTTCACTTTATAGCATTTTCTTACATCTCAATTAATTTAGTTATCACTAAGAAATCATATTTTGTTGCCAAATGTGCAGAGCTGACAGGCACTGTATATAGTCAGTTGTGTTTTATGACAATGTTTGGACTGTTGCTTGGTTGGTCAGCATTTTATTTTTCACATTTTGTGTGACACATTGACAGAGCTATAAGACATAGTCCTGGTCTGGTTTCAAATCTGCTGAGGCATGAGTTGTTCAGGACATATATCAATCTAATGTGTCCTATATATAACAACCAATAATAAAACTGTGCATTAAGATTTCAAGGCAGATGGGGGGAAAAGGCATGGGTGGGACAAGGTGTCATAATCACTTATGTGTTTCTGTCCCTGAATGCCCTGGTTCTTCAGCAATGATATACCAAGCTGCTCAAGGTGATAGTAGACACTGGCAGGAACACAATTTGGAAAGAGATGTATAAACCAATAAAAGCAGACAAAGTGCAAAGCAGTTTTTGAATTATGTGAAAATACTGCAGTTGTTTTCATTGGATTACATTAGCACCCATTAACCACTTGCTCCTGGTCATTTCTACGGTGCCCGTAATAACCGTCCTGGAAAATGATTATTTCAGCATTTGAAAGTCAGGAAAAAATTGAGACCAAAACTGAGACCAGTCAAGTTAATCGATATACCATAGCAAATGTATAGGGAATACACAGGAAATTTGCTTCAGAGGAAACAAGAAATGATATCATCTTTACTTTAAATTCAACAGTTTTATAATTTACTAGCAGAAAGACCCGGCTTCGCCTGGGTATATTTAATCTATTTTATTTAATGTTTCTGTGTGTCGTTGCAGAGAGAAAGTCAATGCAGCTGACAGAAGTTGATTTTTACCTTCATTTTTTCAATCCCCATTGGCTGCGGAGTGGGAGGGGGCATGACCTGACCGGGTAGGGGGCGCGGTTTACCGGGACCTTGGGGAGGGGTGCTTTTAGGTCCTTCTTTTCAGGGTGGCCTGAATTATAGGTCAATGCCATGGTAATTTGAGGAAACACAGTGGGTAGCAGTGGAAGAAAACATTGCTTCGCATGGGTATATTTAATCTATTTCATTTAATGTTTGTGTGTATGTCATTGCAGAGAGAAAGTCTCCTTCCCACCCTTTCCTGTAGATGACAGAAGTTGATTTTTACCTTCATTTTTTCAATCCCCATTGGCTGCGGAGTGGGAGAGGGCGTGGCCTGACCGGGGGCGTGGATTAGCGGGACCTTGGGGTGGGGGGGTTGCTTTTAAGTCCTTTTAGTGGAAGAAAACATCTTTTATTACTACTGAACAGTAGTAGTCTAATAATAGTCTATTTCATCTAATGTTTCTGTGTGTTGTTGCAGAGAGAAACTCACCCTCCCACCCCTGCAGCTGACAGAAGTTTATTTTTACCTTCATTTTTTCAATCCCAATTGGCTGCGGAGGGGGAAGGGAGCGTGGCCTGACAGCGTCGGGGTGTGGCTTAGTGAAACCTGGAGCAGGTGTTGTAAGTCCTTCTTTTGAGAGTGGTGTGAATCACAGGTCGGTGCCATGGTAATTTATGAGAACACGCAATGGGTAGCAGTAGAAGATTTACTACTGAACGGTCATAGTCTAAAATTAGTCTAAAACATAAGTTATATTTATGGTAACCAGAATACCCCTTTAACAGTATCATCCACAGCGCTCTGCCCCTTTAAAGCATTGAATAGAAATGGCTGGATTGTTACCTGAGATCCTCAGCTATCTGCTAATTACCTGGCTGTGTTGTTATGGAAACCTGCCCTCCCTGTGTGTGTATGTGTAGAGAATGACAGTTGGGGTTTAAAACCAATGCTGTCAGGCTAATATTGGCTAATGCAGGTCATATTTTGGGAATATCTTGGGAACGTTATGTCCTAGAGAGATGAGACCTGGTCTAAAACCTTCCCGGGCACCTGATGTACCTGTGTGCCGAATTTGGTGAAAATCAGTCCAGTAGTTTGGTCGTGCATAGAGAACAGACAGACAGACAGACAGAAACTCATTTTTATAATATTAAGAGATATATAGATTTAAAGGTTACTCTAGCCAATTAAGTTAATCCTTGTTCCAAAGAAGGACCAGCTATACTTGACCCACGTATCACACCTAGTGGACACTTCTCTTTTGTTCTGAGGGATGAATGTTGTAGGTTTCTTACATGGGTCCCATATCTGCTATGAAATTACTTAGTTATTATTGTGTATTATATCTTAAAGGGGTTATCTCACTTCAGTAAGTTGCATTTATCATGTAGAGAAAGTTAATACAAGACCCTTACTAATATATTGTTACTATCCATATTGCTTCCTTTGCTGGCTGGAATCATTTTTCCATCACATTAAAAACTGCTCATTTCCATGGTTACAGACCACCCTGCAATCCATCAGTGGTGGTCGTGCTTGCACACTATAGGAAAAAGCATCAGACTCTCTGGTGGCCGGGACTTTGGGACCACACATAGGCTAGTGCTTTTTCCTATATTGTGCAAACACGACCACCACTGATGGATTGCAGGGTGGTCTGTAACCATGGATACGAGCAGTGTATAATGTGATGGAAAAGTGAATCCAGCCAGCAAAGGACGCAATATGGACAATTACAATACATTAGTAAGTGTCTTGTATTAACTTTCTCAAATGATTAATGCCACTTACTGAAGTGAGACAACCCCTTTAATATCTATTTGTTGAAGTTTAAAAATAATAAGATAATTTAAATAAAGTACACCCAGTATCCAGTGGATAGTGAATAAATATTAAAAGTATATGGGCTCTGATTACAAGAGACCCCTCCTATAAAGAAGTTCTTGAGGTTGATTCTAGATAGAGATCGATAAAAACAAGAGGCTAAGACTCTCCCTGTTTTGGAGAATCTACACAAAACAGCGATTACAGTAATGCTGACACCATACTTGGAGTCTAGACCCCAATCCCCATTAATTCAACCAGCATAAACATGGTAAGAAGCTGATATAGGGAGCTGCAGTTGAACAAGAGCACAATAAACAATAACTCTATGGGAGTTAAAGAAACAATCAAGTGAAAGCACTTTACAGTACATAAAAAGGCTCAGTAACTTTATAAGTACTGTGGGGGTTAACTCAATAGTGGTAGGCACAGCAGTCAGACAGCGACACCACGGCACAGTTCACACAGTAATTTGCCTGTTTTCTTTATTTTAGCACACAAGCAAAATAATAACTCCTTTACATTCAGGCAAAAACAAAAAAAATTAATTCCTGCTCGGCTGAGCACTAAACTAAAACTGAGCACTAAACTAAACACAAGATCACCCTTTCTATACGGGCAGCTTACTAACAGCCACACAGCACAACACAGAGCAAACTTAGGCCAATATTGCGGAATAGATGCGGCCCCATTCACCTCTATGGGAGCGGGGAGCCGCGGCACGGAGCTAGCTGAAAAATATGAAGCATGTCCTATACCTGTCTGCACGCACGGACAAGTATAGGCATTTTGAATGGGGCCGTCCGGCGTGTGTTCTGAGCGGTTTTCTGGATTTCTGATATCTCACCCAGCTTTCCTAGTTGAGATATTGTAACTCCCCAGAGTGGTGTTACCACTCTTGGCATCCAGCTTCTATCTGTTTGCTACCCTAAATGTCATTCTATGCATTGTATTCCTGTACCTGCAGTACTGTGTATATGCCTACCTAATGTTATGTAACTGTTTGATATGTAATGTACCTGCTGTACCAGCAGGTGGCAGCAGTATAAGGCAGAGTTATTCTGTAGGCTTATTTAGAATGGATTCTTCCGCTTCTATTCTGAATCTCACTCTCCCCTTCTGGAGAGAAGTGAACTTTCCTGCTTCCTTCAGGGAGGGAAAAATTTCAGTTACGAGAGTTGAGCAGCACCCTTGTTAGGGGAAGGGTGTGCAGGGCCGTCTCTGTCAGACGTGCCCCTGTCATACAGAGAATCTTCAGCTCTGCTCATCTAGAAATAGAGAGAATTACAGCCAAAGACAAGGATCAAGCTCTAGTGTGAGTCAGGCCTAGTAGGAAGTCACAGCCTTGACAGAAATCCAAATATACTGCCTGCCTCACATGCTAAAAACTGCTGGAACATCAGAATAAAGCCTGAAGTTGGTTACCTACATGCAAGTGGTTTTAATAAAGCAACATTGGACTTCAAATACAGATCTGGACTCTTTTCCTATCTACGACCCTCAATTATTCCTACTATTATTTGCAACTGGAGCCATCTCCTGGGGCCTGGCTGTCCAGGTAGGACCACTGTGACATATCCCAGAGACATTTTAGGCCTACACAACCCTCGGCATTCCTACACTAGGACGCGCGTGCTACCACACTTAGAGGGCCCTGGAGGGAAGGGTCGCCCGTAGCAACCAGGCATCTGTGTGTTGCAATATCTGCTTCCTGTAGTCTAGTACATTGTATATGAGAGAAACGTAGGCAAAATATAGCGATTTTCCACTACTTTTCCAGTCACTGTCTCACAGTACGTATATCATATTACTAAACTTTTACTGATCCTGAGTAACATCCTGAATTATAGCTCAGAGCTGCATTCATAATTCTGATGGTTGCAAGTGGAGCCATCCAACAGATACATAGTCAACAGGTTACATGAGTTCTTAAAGTGTAATGCATTATGGGATACTTAGGTTTTCCTATATCAAAATACTACACAGTGCCTTTTTAAAGACAAGACATCCCAGAATGCAAAGATGTAAAGATGTGTAGAATTGTGATTTTTAGCTGGACTAAAATGTATGATGTAAGTCCAGATAACTACAAGTTGGATAATATTTCACCACGTCAAAAACTGTATATTTACACATGTAGTTATACCAAAAGCACCATATAAAGATACCAGTCTATGAATTTATGTGATTTTCCTCTATTGAAGTTAATGGGGCGGAAACATCTAAATAAACACACCTCAAAAATGTGTTTTCACCCAAAATTCCTTTTTAGTTTAAAAAATAATGAACTGGAACCAAAGTAGAAAATATCACTGTTTTTCTCCAGTAGACAGTACCTCACCTATCCAAAGATTTTGTGTGATATTGGAGCTCAGTCCCATTCACATCAATGAGGCTAAGCTGTAATACCAGACACAACCCTTGGAGAGGTCTGGCGCCTTTTAGGAAGAATTCAGCCATGTTTTTCTAAATCTGTCCGAAACCTGTAACCTTCTTAAAGAAAAAAAAAACAACAAATAAACCTGAAATTTCATTTTGGATAAATATACCACAAATTTGTACTATACTGCAGAAATTACAACCAAAGTTCTGATTTCAGAGGTGATCGACAGCATAAATTAATTATGTGTGCAAATTTCATTTTCCGTGTACACTTATGGGTGATTCCTTATATCAGGTGTTTGAAATTCAGTAAGCAGCTGGTTCCAACTTCAGTTTGAGAGCCCTCTGGTTTTGCCTCTATGGCTTTGTAATTAATCAAGCATCTCACTGCTGGAGGCTTGTTCTATTCCAAATACAGTGCTCAGAGGGGACTCCGAGCACATCTGCCCAAACCTCACTTTGCACATATCTAGCACAAAAATATATTCTGTTATTATCACTTACACATAAGAAAAACAGAAAATGCAATCAAGGACTGGTAGAAACATCTTCATGCACACAGATCAGTATTGACACGCTATAAGAACATTAATAACCGAAGCTACAGCAATTAATTAAAACATTCCCGGCAGCAGACTCATCTACTCCATAGTGAATTATATGAAAAATGATTCTGCCACTATATGTTCAGATTGTTTTCTCCAGTTTGATTTATATGGATGCCTAGAGAGTGTATGAGAGGGTTGCACATATCATAATTGTATTACTTATTCATTTATGTTGCATCAACACATTTCAAAGCTTTATACACAGAATATATATACTTGAGCTGACATAAGATGGTGCTACTGTAGTGTGTGGTCTACAGAGACATTTACACTATAGGGTGCCATCTTCCACACACTATAGTAGCACAAGGAATTAATATCCAGAACAGTGGTGAGCAGGCCCATTCTCCTGGAGAGAGTCTCCACAATCCTGTCCTCTGCTTTTCCCAGATTCAGCTTTGGCTGCTACCGCTTGCAACTGTGATAGCAACCGCAAGACCTCGGGTAAGACGGCTGGCTGATGGCTCTGTTTATGGCCATCAAGTATTCCAACCTATTTTCTGGTGTAGTTCTAGGAAATCCTGGCAAGAAGATTATGCTGTTTGCTATTTGCATACCCCCTCCCCCCCAGGGCAAAGATCCTCCAGGATGGTGGACACCTGGAGGTGAGTAAAGGTCTTGATATTAAGTAAAGTTGGATGACCAGGGCACTAATCATGTGTTGTTCTCTTGTGAGGGTTCCGTTAACGCGATACTTCAGTGAATACAGATGTAGCAGTGCTAGCGATCACAGGAGAATCGCGTGAGTGCAGAACAATAAATAGAGTAAATAGAGTACGCATCTGAAGATTTGTACGCTAATGCTACGCATTGTACGCTAATGCGTACAAATTTGTATGCTAATTCTATGCATTGTACACTAATGTGTACGCATTTGTATGCTAATGCTATGCATTGTACGCTAATGCGTACGCATTTGTATGCTAATGCATATGCATTGTATGCTAATGCGTACAAATTCACCTAATTAGCGAGTGAAAGAGAAGTCGAGATTCGTTAGCAACGCTATGCGAAAACAGTGATCGGTAGCGCTACTACATCTGTAACTTTGGTATTTGATTTTTTTTTAACTTGAAAACCATTTGGGGCTCACAATTTCAGTTTCCTATAAATATATCTTTGGAGGTTTTTTTTTTCATTTTTTAATTGTCACATTGCAGTTTTTTTTCTTTTGATGTAGCTATACGAGGGCTTGTTTTTTTGTGAGATAAGTTTTAGCTTTAATAGCTCTATTTTGGGGTACACATAACGTACAGCGTAATATTCTGTCAGTGGGATAATGGCAAGCACTATCAGGCTGCGCCTTTGGCAAGATAAGCAAACACTGACAGCAGGCCTGGTGACGACATTGGCACCCCTGCAATTTCATTTACTAATGCCACCTCCCTCTAAACCACTTAGATGCCACAGTCGCAATTGATAGGGGCGCCTAAGAGGTTAATCACCCAGGATCGGTTCAATGTTTAGACTAGGCCACAGTAAAAAGGTCAAGGATTAGCCTATTGCCCCTTATTGACTGCCATAAAAAGGCTTATTGGAAGTCACTAAGGGGTTAATATGGTGCATGGCCATGGTCAGGTCTATTTTTGCTCCATATCTATGCAATCTATGGTTTTGAAAGCCTACAATAAATTATTGGCTATTGATAGAGTCACAGTCCCCTTTACCATATAGCATTGTGTAGGAGACTGACTCGTACATTAGAACATGGGGTTAACAAGTAATATGTGAATGCAGTAGGACAGACTCCCCTTGCTGGCTATGAGCATGCCTTGCTGTCTCCATGCTCTGCTGCACTGATCTTTAATGTTGCTAAGGAGTAAATGAAGACAGAGAGAATAGGCATTTTTCATAAAAATACAATTTACAATTATGGCTCCAGTCATTTACCGGGCTATTAACATTCATCAAGGTCAATCAGGACACACTGACATGGGTCCTACTGCGTGTGTGCTCTATTATTCTCCTGCGCTTGGCCTTTATTTTCTATTCTCTTTATGTTTTTACTTCTCTGGTTCTTGATTTCCTCATTAGCAGTGAGCAAACCAAGGAGGAGAGTTATTGAGTGCTTTGATTGATAAATAATAATTAATAGTGAGATAGATAATAAGTGATAGCAGAGGGAAGGATTGGGCGTAAGATTTTTTTTATGGGGTTGGCAATATGAAAATCCTGTTAAATATTTTATAGAAGCTCCTAGAAGATTTGTGGTTACTAAGACATTGGCTTACAAAACAGAGAATAAATCATATCAGTACAGATATATTACTATATGAGCAAGGCCATGGATACAGTAACTGATACCCTGGCATCTATTACTGTACACTAATGTTTAATGTCACCTTTATATCTCCACCTTGGACCCAGAATGTCTTATGGCTCTACTTAAATAGCAATCTACAATTGTAATAATCATTTGATTGAAAATGTTCTCTTAAAGAGCCTAGGGCACTTATTTTATTAGAGATACTAAAATAGAATAGAAATTACTAAAACAGACATTTTTGGAAGATCTGACAGGTCTTCTTTAATGTCCTTTGAGACTTTTAATGGTAACCTGTCACCATGAAAATGCAATGTAATCTACTGGCAGCATGTTTATAGAGCAGGAGGAGCTGAGCAGATTGATATATGGTTTTGTGGGAAATGATTCAGTAAAACTTGTACTTAATTTATTTAGTTCCTCATTTATTCTATGTTTAGGAGTCCAGTGGGTGGTCTTCCTTAGTGATTGACAGCCTTCCCTGGATTAATGTGCACACAGAAACAACTGTCAATCAATAAGTATAGTTTCATGACTTCTTAGAATGGACAGGGATTTGAATGAATAAAATGCAAGCTATACTGAATCTTTTCCAACCAACCTATATTTCAGTTGTCTCAGCTCCTGGATAACATTCTTCTGGCAGGTCAGATACCATGTTCAATCTGACATGTTCCTTTTAAATTCTCAGTACATGAATAGGAAAATATTAATAGTTGCTGAAACTGACACATTTTGTGACATTATTGAAGTAGATCTGTTAGGTCTTTTATTCTTCCCTATATGATACCATTATTGAGGGACGGTACTGGGCTCTAGGATAATATATATTTCTATGGATTTGATTGGACATTTTTAAATGAACAACTACTTAAAGGCGGTCACAACTCAAACAAGATATCATAGGACAGTGTGTCTCAAAGTCAAGTGCTACTAATTCAACAGGACTTGTACAGTGGGGAAAAAAAGTATTTAGTCAGCCACCAATTGTGCAAGTTCTCCCTCTTAAAAAGGTGAGAGAGTCCTGTAATTGACATCATAGGTAGACCTCAACTATGAGAGACAAAATGAGAAAACAAATCCAGAAAATCACATTGTCTGATTTTTTAAAGAATTTATTTGCATATTATGGTGGAAAATAAGTATTTGGTCAATAACAAAAGTTCATCTCAATACTTTGTTATATATCCTTTGTTGGCAATGACAGCGGTCAAACGTTTTCTGTAAGTCTTCACAAGGATGGCACAAACTGTTGCTGGTATGTTGTCCCATTCCTCCATGCAGATCTCCTCCAAAGCATGATGTTGCCACCCGCATGCTTCACAGTAGGTATGGTGTTCTTTGGATGCAACTCAGCATTCACTCTCCTCCAAACAAGACAAGTTGTGTTTCTACCAAACAGTTCTACTTTGGTTTATCTGACCATATGACATTCTCCCAATACTGTTCTGGAACATCCAAATGCTCTCTAGCAAACTTCAGACGGGCCCGGATATGTACTAGCTTAAGTAGGGGGACACGTCTGGCACTGCAGGATCTGAGCGCGTGGCAACGTAGTGTGTTACTGACGGTAGCCTTTGTTACGTTGGTCCCAGCTTTCTGCAGGTCATTCACTACGTCCCCCCGTGTGGTTCTGGGATTTTTGCTCAAAGTTCCTGTGATCATTTTGACTCCACGGGGTGAGATCTTGCATGGAGCCCCTGATCGACGGAGATTATCAGTGGTCTTGCATGTCTTCCATTTTCTAATTATTGTGCTTCTTAACAAACACATCATGGATCATAGTGTTTTTTTTTACACCGGTACAACATTCAGGTGTTTTGTGGAGCATTTCTGTTGTGCTAATAGCATAGACTGCTATTATAGAAGCTCTGTTCTGCTGATATATTTGCAAGTCACTAGTAAGGTATTTTTCTTTCTGCACCACTGCTCTGGCCTATTACCTCAGTACTTCTAGATGGAGCAAGGTGGATAATAGATGTATACTAGAAAATTACATACATAGCTTAAAAAAGCTTATACCTATGCTTTCAAGCCTTTAGGGTCCGATAGGGTTTTTGACCCTGTGCAAATGCAACAATTCAAACACTGGCCCTCAGGCTGCTGTATGAATACAGGAATAGACTTCCGCTAAAACAGATGAAAAAACACAAGACTCATCTGTATAATCTAATTCACCTTCAGCACAAGGTCTTGGCACTTATCGACTGTGGCTTTCAAGATCCAAAATTCAGAACAAATGGCAGCCTGCAGTATTCTGTTTATGTGCAGAATATTTACAAGCTTCTCACTCGTACCTTCATTATTTTAATTGGATTTGATTACTTTGATGGCTCTTTAAATTCTTCTTCCATTTCCAAATAATACTAAGCTCTGGCTAGGACTGTGCTCGACAAAAAGCTATTGCCAGCTACAAAATGTATTATTTCTAGATGTGTTACCCACGGTATGGTGACAATCATTCTATACCATTAGTTAAGTGATCTGGATATTGGTGAGAACTGTTGGCGAAATTTATTATGTCCTGCACCCTAGAATTCTGGCTCCAAAAACTTGCAATTACAGGGCTTTGCAACTATTTGAAGATACTTGCACAAAAATTAAGCAATTTAGCATTTTTACATAATACAGATGTAGTAAAGTTAACACACATGCTTTATGAGACGTGTTAACTAAATGTGTTACGCAAACACCTTCAATTGCTTTTCAATGACTTTTGCTTCAGGATAATGTGGTAAGTTAAGAAATTTGAGTTAAGAGTTTGTGTGTTATCCCTGCTATATCCGTACATTACAGTTTTGAAAAGTGGAGGGAGCATTCATGTGGTTATCAAAGAACCTGAAGAGGCAACCACAACTCATGTTGTCATGCAGACAACACAAACCATGCCACTTCTATGCTCCCATGTCAGGCATTGTAACTGCAATATGTATGCAAAATTCTCATGATCTCTCCACAGAGCTTCATGCTGTCATTTGCTTTCCTTCACTAGTAGTTGTCTAAACTAAAACAATTATTGTGTGTCAGGGCTCAAAATGCATCAGCTTATGAAGTGCATATGATTCCACTGAACTCCTATCAATGTCACAGATGAGTCCCTGGAATCTGAAGTTTGAAAATGCAATAGAGATTCAGATTAACCCTTTCTTCTCCAGCAGCACTATCATTTTTTCCAACTTTTTTTAATTTATGTTTCTGATGTATGGTACTAACCAACAAAGGGTTCAGAAAAGAAAATATATTGAAATATCTGGATATTCAAAGGATACACTTAACTATATTCCGGTTTTAATTGTAGTAAGATTTTGCCAAGATTATAGATTTAGTGCAGTAATAGAATCCAGTGCTTAGAAAGAGGATGACTGATGCATTTAATATGTGCCGTGCAAATGAAGCTGGGTATATAGAATGTGTCTGATATATTAGTTTCTATTTACAGCACTTCTGTCTGTAACTCAAACCACAGACACTTCACATTGGCTGTAGGTCAGCTGGCAAGGCAAGGAAGCAATGACAAGTCAGTTTGTTTGACATGCATATTAAACAGGGTTACTACGAATTACTGTTCTGTTATTACATATTGCCAACACACTAATATCAATAATTTGGAGGGTAAATTGTGCCAACCAAATTGTCTCTTGTTGTCAGCCACTAAAATTAGAAATGACTGGTAAATATAAGCCCATGTGCTGCCTTCTTAAGTTATGAGGTTCTGCTATAGTAGAATTCTGGATGGTTAAAGGGAGTCACCTCATTTTCACCTATATAACTAACAGCACTGGCCCACAGAAGATTGCATACACATCCCAGACATACATGTGTGCACTTTGTGTCTGTATAACATGTCCAGAAAAAGCACTTTTATTCTGCAGGAAAACAGCTCCCAAGTGCCCGGCTCTGCTGCTGCAACTGCTCAAAGCAAACCAGACTGAAGAGGGGAGGGCTGCTTTAGCTGCTCATATCTTTGGATGGTGGCAGATAGAAAAATGGTTCAGACCTTATTTGAAAGCTGGCATTCCAAGCTTTAAAATGATACCAAAATCATAGCATTATATCCAGTATCAGTATGTCAGTAGATATAGCAGGAGATATAGCTGTTAGAAATCAAGTCTGGAGAGAAAGCTGTTTTTAGTTTCACTTTCAGCCGGGCACTTGGGAGCTGTTTTCCTGCAGAATAAAAGTGCTTTTTCTGAACGTGGAATACAGACACACAGTGCACACAGGTATGTCTGGGATGTGTATGTAATCTCCTGTGGGGTGGGATTGGTCATTTTTTTAATAATAATTTGATTATGATCAGTAACCAGTTCATATAATTATGGAAATCTTGAACAGCTTTTTAAAACTGGTATTAAGGAAAAATTGACATTAGCGATGGTTTCTGCTGCTTAGGTAGGTCTTTTTCCATTGATGGCAGTAGAGATGAGCGAATTTTTCAAAAATGTGATTCCGCTGGTTTGCCGATTTTGCCAAAAAGATTCCATTCAATCCGAATAAATTTGTGGCAAATTGCGTTAAAAAACGGCTACTTCCGGGCTGCAGAGAGCCTGGATAGTGGTTTAGAACACTGTGCATTGCAGTAAAACGCATAGGGAGTAGTGTTGAGCGAGCACCTCTGTGCTCCTATGCTCGGGTGCTCTGGCCAAGCACTCGAGCATAATGTTAGTCAATGGGACTAAACCAGGCACCCCCCGCTCGGAAGATGGGAGGGTGTCTGGTTAATAGAAAAAGTTAACTGAATTTGTATGCATTAGCGCAAAATGCATATGCATTAGCGTCCAAATGCATACACATTAGCATACAAATTCGTACGCATTAGCATACAATGCGTAGCATTAGCGTACAAATCAACATTACAGTGAATGCCAGCATTGCGCTCGAGTACACTCGGTGTTCGGCCGAACACCGAGCGGAGCCGAGTTCGGCCAAACATGCTCGCTCAACACTAATAGGGAGTCTACTGTGGTAGTGAAAGAATACTGTGAGCCAGTGTGACACGCACATAACAGGCTTCGCTCTTAGAATCGCTGCACACTTTTATGTATTTGGGCAGGTTAAGGCACCAAAACTCACCAAACAACTTAAGTCTGAACTCAGCCTTACAGGTCAATGTTAGCGCCAGCTATAAAGAATCGTGCAGAGGCCCAAGATCCTACTAGAGTGCCAAAAGCGCACGCCTTTTACACCAATTCACTGATTCCACATACATTTTGACAGAACCTGTTCTATTATACGCTTATACAAGCAGAGCCCCCCCAGACAGGTTGGAGATGGCAGTGGCAGCAGCATCAGAAGACTATAGAGTGGCATGATGACAGTGTGGCTAGGTGGCAGCAGCATGAGTAGGCCACAGAGTGGCAGAATGGCAGACTCTGGAAGTGGCAGCAGCAGTGGAAGTAGTAGTACAATTTGGAGGCCACAGAGTGGCACAATTACCTAATTTTTACGTAGAGGCAGCAAGAAGACGGCATATGGAGTCGGCGGCGACAGCAGCATCAGGCCGGAGAGTGGCATAATGACATACCCTGAAGAGCAGACCGTAATAAAAAATTATCGGCCTTTTGGTTAAGATCAACTGTAGCAACTGGGCTGGTTATGCCAGTGGACGGGAACGTAAGACAGAGGAGGTGCGGTGAAGGCTCCAGCTTTGCCTCAACTGTGGCAAAATGTCAGTATTGACACAGTACACCAAGAAAGCTCGGAGTTCCATCTTGAGATCGAGCTGGCGGTCTGCAGGGAGCTGAGCTATCACCTGTGGGAGCCCCTGCCTCTCGCTTCCCCAAAGCTCTCCGCTGAGTGTCCCGGGGGATGGAATTGTTTACTTTTAAAAATTCGAGTGTTCAAAACAAACAGGGTTTCCTGTGTACTTGAGCTTTGAATAATGGAATAGGACTAGAGCAGAACGTACCAAAAATTTACGAGTGACATGCTGCTGCCGAGCAGAAGGTCCAAAAAATTCTAATCAATTTACTAGGCCAACGAGTGGCATCCGTAACAGCAGCTGCAAGAGGCATCAGCAGTCCAATACATTTACTAGGCCAACGAGTGGCACTGTAACAGCAGCTGGAAGAGGCAGCAGTCAAACAAATGTCAAGGCCACAGAGTTGCACTGTAACAGAAGCTGCAAGAGGCAGCAGTCAAACAAATTTCAAGGCCACAGAGTGGGAGAGGCAGCAGGAGTCGTACTAATTTTAATGAGACAGAATGGCACAGTGACATACCCTGGGAGAGGCAGGAGCAGTCATAAAAATTTAAATGCAACATACCGTTGAGTGGCACAATTACATAATTTGGAGTTAGCGGCAGCTAGGACACAGCGTACAGAGGCGGCGGCAGCAGCATAAGTAGGCCACAGAGTGGCACAATTACATAATTTGGAGGTAGTGGCAGCTAGGACACAGCATGTGGAGGTGGCGGCAGCAGCATTAGTAGGCCACAGAGTGGCACAATTACATAATTTGGAGGTAGCGGCAAATAGGACACAGCGTGCAGAGGCGGCGGTAGCAGCAGCATACCATAGAGTGGCACAATTACATAATTTGGAGGTAGTGGCAGCTAGGACACAGCGTGCCAAGGCACTGGCAGCAGCATGATTAGGCCACAGAGTGGCACAAATACATAATTTGGAGGCAGCGGCAGCTAGGACACAGCGTGTGGAGGCGGCGGCAGAAGTATAAGTAGGCCACAGAGTGGCACAATTACATAATTTGGAGGTAGCGGAAGCTAGGTCATAGCGTATGTAGGAGGCGGCAGCAGCAGCATGAGAAGGCCACAGAGTGGCACAATTACATAATTTGGAGGTAACGGCAGCTAGGACACAGCGTGCGGAGGCAGCAGCATCAGTAGGCCACAGAGTGGCACAATTACATAATTTGGAGGTAGAGGCAGCAAGGACACAGCATGTGGAGGTGGCAGCAGCATCATCAGGTCACAGAGTGGCATGGTGACATAACCTGGAGGTGACAGCAGTAGCAGCATGAGGAGACCTGATTGTTGAGGTGGCAGCAGCATCAGAAGACTACATATTGAGTCAGTGACAGAGTGGAGAGGTGGGTGGCAATACCAGTCACTGGTAAAGATGCTGGGTGGTAGAAGGAGCAGCTGGTAGATGTGTGGCATAAGGCGGGTGGCAGCATCATAAGAGTGGCTGAGGCAGGTAGCCTTAAGAATACAGTCTCATTTGTCAAGGTTTGGGTGACGCATCATTGCTGATCTAATCTGATGCATCAGGCGTCGATGGGTGGAAATCCTGGCTGATCCACGCCTGATTCATCTCGACAAAGGTGAGTCTTTCCACATTTTAGAAGCACAGGCGAGTACTCCTTGGTAACTATGGCCCCCGCCGCACAGAACACCTGCTCTGATGCCACACTATTAGCCGGGCAGGACAGCTTCTCTAGTGCAAAATCAGCCAGTTGCGGCCAGAAATCCAGTTTGCCTGCCCAGTAGTCCAGCGGATCTTCAATGTGGGGTGGCAGGGTGCTGTCCAAGTAGGCCACCACCTGCTGGTTCAGAGTCTAACTGGTCTACCTCCTGCTGCTGGTGAGTACTTTCCCGAACTTGCCTGGTGAAGAAAGCTGCTAATCAGCGACTCCAGACTCAAGTTGCTGCTAATGGAGCTGGTACTGCTCCTAACCTCCGACCCCCCCACAGCAGCCATGGCGGTGGTATGTGAGCGCTGAGGGACTCCCCCGGTCAGACCTGCGAGAGGATGGACGATGACGCAGATAGGCAGCAACCAACTGACTACATAGGATGTCTCTATAGTACTTCAGTTTGTCCTCCCTCTCGGCAGGTGAAAAAAGGTCCCCATTTTAGACCGGTAGTGAGGGTCCAAGAGGGTGGAGAGCCAGAAGTCATCCCTCTGCCGGATGGTGAATATTCGACTACGTAAGCAAGTGAGCATGCATCGTGCCATTTGCGCAAGTGACTCGGAGGGACTCCCTGCCTCCAACTCCACTGTATAACTGCCATGGTGTCTCTGGGTCATCTGCCTCATCTTTCAGCATCTCCATCTAACTCCTCTGGCTGCTTCTGCTCATCCTCTTCTATCACCTGGGTAGAAAAACCACTAAATGCTTGTGCTCCAATGTCCTCCTCCTCCTCCAGTTCAGCCCCACCGGACTCATGTAGCCGTGAGATGCAGTCTTCACGTCTCCAAGTCCCCTGACCAGAAAGATTTTGCAGCATCTGTTCCAGGACATGAAGCAGTGGAATGACGTTGTTCATTACCGTAATCCTGGCGACTGACAAATAACGTGGCCTCCTCAAAGGGCCTGAGCAAGCGGCAAGTGTCACGCATGAGCTGCCACTAGATGACATAAAAATTACACAGGGGAGTACTCCTGTCCACTTTGATCATTAAGAAATTTTTGATGGACTTTCTCTGTTCATACAGTCGGTCCAACATATGGAGGGCAGAATTCCAACGGGTGGAAACGTCACATATTAGCCTATGTTGGGGGACGCCATTCTGCTGCTGGCAGCTCAAGGAGGGTGTGCTTGGCGCTGTAGGAATGGCTGAAGTGCATGCAAAGTTTCCTGGCCATTTTTAGAATGTTTTGCCAGTTGGGTATAAGACTTGAGGAACCGTTTGACAACCTGATTAAATACGTGCGCCATGCAGAGCGCATGGCTCAGCCCTCCTTGGCACGGCGCGGACACCATGTTCTTTCCGTTATCTGTCACCATGGTTCCGATTTTAGTTGTCGCAGAGAAAGTCAGCAAACAATTTCTTCTTTCATGATGTGGAGCAGTTCCTCCCCTGTGTGACTTAGTTTGGCCAGGCAACCAGGCGTAGAACTGCGTGACACCGCGTGCCCTGCACATGTGGTATGCTGGAGGAGCACTATGACTTGGCCCTGCAGTGGAGGCTGAGGTGGTTGAGAAGGAGCTGGACATTTAGCGCAGGATCAGCAGTTTGACAACCGAGGAGGAGAAAGTGGCATCACCTGTTCATGTTGCTCGTATGGCTGGGCAGGAAGCACATTGACCCAGTGGGCCATAAATGACATGTACTGTCCCTGACCATACTTACAACTCCAACACGTCGGCGCTGCCGTGCACTTTGGCAGACACCGGACAGGCTCAAGGACTGGGCCAACTCTCTTCTACATATTTGTGAAGGGCTGGACTGACTTTTTGCCAAAGAAATGAGGCTTGGGACTCTCACCTCGTGCTCGGCACAAGCCATCAGTTTTCTGAACGGTGCAGAGTCCACCAGTTGAACAGGGAGGGACTGCAGCACGAGCAACATGGACAGGAGCACAGTCAGCTTCTGCGCTGTAGGATAGACTGGACGCGTACTGCTATCTCTTTGCAATCGCCTCGGTGAACGACTGCTGCCGTAATGAGTGGCGAGGAATAAGAGAGAGCAGGAGCATCTGGAGTGGTAGATAATGACAGACAGCTCCCTTCAGCAGAGGTGCTGGAGCCTTGACTGCGCTTGAAATGGGGATGCGTGCCACTGGGTTGATGCTGCTGTTGCTCCTGTCACTGGACCGCCACATCTGAGCACGGTTCTCCCAGGCCACTTTGTGGGTGACGCTACATATGTTGGTGCAGGGCCGTAGGTGCCAACATTAGCACCCTGGCCACGCTTCACTTTCCGACCACAAGATTCTACATATAGCCATGTTCACCTCCTCAGGTTCTTAATGTGGGCGATCCGCCTACTGGAAGGAGTGGATTTCTGCCCCACCTCTGGGCTTCCCAGTAGCTGCTGACTGTCCTCAAGTAGTTCGTCCTCGCTGTATAGTGGCGCAGAGCCCATAGAATATCGTACTTTCTGGATGAGGGGAGACCGAAAAGGACAGAGGCAGGTTTGAGACAGGTGAGGGCACCTGGAGCTGCTCCTGGCCCATGCCAACTAAGGGTTGTGTCTGACGAACCCACCGACTCTTGGCTGGGGTTTCAGATTTCATCTGGGAGAAGTGGATGACCGAGTCAACCATTCAAGAACAGGGTTAATGGTCAACACATGACCACTAGATGACACCGGTAGCTGTGCCTCCATTAGCTGACCCCTAATGCCACGTCCCCTTCCTCTGCTGAGTCCTGTTCCCGAAAAATTTGTGCCACTGCCCCTCCCTGTGAAGGGCCTGTCACCCCTCTATCTGACATCCTGTTTCATAAAAAAAAATAAAAATAAAATAAAATAAAATGAAGAATACCCCCAAAATTATACTTGCTCACTGCCTTGCACAACGGCTTAACTATTTCTTCAGAAATATCGTCACCTACACAGTGTGTAACAATCGTACTGAACTGCAGTACAATGGTTTACTGCACAGCACTATACACTTTGTTTATATAGCGACTGATGCCTACGACTATCGATGTAAAAGGAACAAGCCCAGAACCACGTATTTACTCTTCTTTGGGCAATTCAACTTCACTGACTACGTCACACAATATTACAGTTTTTTGCTTGGATGCCGAATAACACAGCAAATAGTTATTTAAAATGAACAAACCCACAAACACGGATTCACTGTTTTTTTTGGCCAAGTAACTTCACTGACTACGTGCACAGTATCATGCTTTTCTGTTTGGATGGCGAATAATGCCGCAAATAGTTATTTAAAATGACAAACCCACAAACACGGATTCACTGTTTTTTTACAATTCAATTTCACTATGTTAGCAAAACACGCTTTTCTGTTGGATGGCGAATAACACTGCAAATAGTTATTTAACCCCTTAACGCCGAATGACGCTTATCCCGTCATGGGCAGGAGCCGCTTGCCGCCCCCATGACGGGATAAAGCCTCATGCATTAAACTGTCACCATGTCTTTGATGACATGGTGAAGTGCTGAGACCCCGGCTGTTACTTACAGCCAGGGGTCTCAGCTAACCAGCCGGACCAATGGAGGGTCCGGCTAGCGATCGCTGTGATTGGCTAGTCTGTTCAGACAGCCAATCGCAGCGATCGTGCTGCAATAAACTGTAAAATTAAAAAAAAAAAAAATTAGCAATATAATATATATATTATATATATCCCCCCACCCCACTGTTTTCTT
>ONZH01000991.1:0-62013 GCA_900303285.1 Rhinella marina
TGGGTAGCAGTTCAGGCACAGATGTAGCAAAGCTGTATGGGTAGAGTTCAGGCACAGTGTGAGAGAGAAGGACAGATGTAGCAGAGCTGTATGGGTAGCGGTTCAGGCACAGTGTGAGAGAGAAGGACAGATGTAGCAAGCTGTATAGGTTGCAGTTCAGGCACAGTGTGAGAGGGAAAGACAGATGTAGCAGAGCTGAGTTAGAAGTTGCTTAGCTATTGGGGGAGATGAGGACAGATGTAGCAGTGCTGTATAGGAAGCTGTTGAGCAAAAGAGCTAGAGGGGATTGGGTGAGGGATGATATAGCAGACCTGTATATGCATATATATATATATATATATATATATATATATATATATATAGTCAAAAGTGTATAAAACAACTGCAGTAGATCTATAATGTAAACAAATCTGCATCAGTGCTGGTGGTTGGGGGATGGTAATATTTTATGTGAGGCAATAGCACAGATAATTAGGTTACTAGCTAAACATGCTATGGGGACAATGTACAATAGTAAAATTATTGTTTTTATGGTAAGAATGGGCTTGTAAAAGATAAAACATGTTTTGTGTGTAAAACTATATTAGAATGCAGGACAGCCACTAGTTACTGTCTGCTTAGCTCACTTTGGCGTGAGGATCACTTTGAGTGAGGATTCCACAGCAGGAGAGACAAGCTTCACAAACACTGCAGGCTGATGACTCATACTATCCACATGAACGAGCATGCAAGGACTGAGCTCTCAGTGTGATGTCATCAGGAGGCGTGGCAGCCCTTCACTCAAACTGCCTAAGCCCGCCCAGCCTTAGAAGCAGGAAACCAGGAAGTGAACTGCAGAGCTGGCTGCTGGTGAGGCTGAAATAGCAAGATGAGAATACCCCTTTAAATTACATTTAAGGCTGATGTAGGAATAAGTAAATGTAGGAATAAATAAATAAAACTAACGCAGAATAAGTCTACCTGCACTCTCCTTCTATATTCAATACATTCTACTGTATATTCTATTAATCATTTTCCGCAACACTGTCCCTGGCGCATTTCCGCTTGCCACGTCTCTTCCTATGCTCAGCTCATAGGACAATAGCGGAGTGTAGAGATGACGAATTTATAACAAGATTCGTTCTTAATACAAATTTATTCGGTCGAAGTTGCATTAAAAAATTAAAATTGTCCTGCGAACATTCCTGCACAAATCACGAACATAAAGTCTAACCGTTGTTAAAAGTATGCTATTGAACTCAATATGTAAGCATTAGTGTACAAAGTGTGTACAAATCCTTAGCGTACTATTGTCTCGCGATTGCGTCATAAGCACGCATAACGCTAGGCCGCAGCATACAGTCCTCAGAGGCAGTCCATATGAGCTAGAAAAGTAAGGTGCTCACTGCTAGCTATTCGATGAAGTGCATAGTTTACCAAAAACACCATACAATAACTGCATAATAGGACACATTGCAGTACCTGAAAAAGAATACACACAATGGGCTAAAGTGCTTGAATGTTGCTGAACCTGTAAAGACATTATTGCTAAAGTACTGCAAAGATATAATTATTCAAACATTTTAGTGCAATCAATTTCACATTTGCAAGCATAATAGGCTCAGATATATGTTTGAGCCTCATTTCTTGGCTGCTTGGCATAAAACACTGGAACACATAGTCCAAAATTCAATTGTAATCCACGTGAGGGAATTTTGTAATCCAAACAGGTAATGTGTAATCCATATGGATAATATAAAATAGCAGCAAATAGAGAACCCTTTTTGCAAAGGGGGCTCCCAAATAACCTGAGAGGGGGAAAAAGGAAAATAGGCGTGCTTAGGCGTAACTGGAAATTATCTGCAGAATGGGGGGGGAGAGTCCTGACAAGCCATGGCCATTTGAGAGTCAAACAGGGGGCAATAAAAACAAGATAAATAAAAACTTGCCAACTAGCTCTCCATGTTGTGGCTCCCATAAGTCCAGGCCATGAGGTGTCCTTTAAGTCAGCCAGACAGAGAAAGCTAATTGTAGAAGGGTTCCTCAGATGAGGGACCTGAAGTCCTCTTCGCTGCTACTGCTGCTAAACGACATAAGAGGACGCTCCTGCCTCCTGTAGGCCATGCTGCCTGCCGTTGTTGAGCTCCACTGCCCTCTGCTGCTTGAATTTGGACTTGACCAGTTGGTACTGGTCACACTGGTGAGCGCTGCTGCCACTTGAGCCTTCACTTTTACGGATCCTCCTGCCGGGACATCAGAGGTAAGGATTTCTGGCTGAAGTGGTTGAGGCAAGGCTGCACCCAAGGAAGAACCGCCAGCTCCCCGGGCTGCTGCTGATGCCATTCACCTTCCCATCCTCGTCATCTGCGAGGAAGCCACGGCCTCTCTCCACCGACAACCATATGACGGTTCCTTTGCGCCTTTCCAACGTAGGTTCTCCCGGCCTCGGATGGTCAAGCACTTGGATTACCCAGTCCTCCACCGCTTTCTTATAGTCCCATAGGGTCTGGTCGTGGGCTGTCACTGATGCAGGCATGATGGGATTCTGCTGCATGGAAGGTGTTCTCCTCCTGGGCTACGGAGTGGATGCTCCAGCTGCCTCACCTCCAGTACTCGTGTGATTCTTGGGGTCACTTGTGCCACTGTGATCTCTTTGGGCCTCCCCGGTGGTTCAGGGTCGCTACCCCACAACATCTCTCCCCACTTTGGACGTAGTTGGTGCGCCATTCTGTCTTGTTCACCGCTGGCTTGAAATAGAGAGGAGGGCGGAGTAATGAGGGAGGAGTCTTCACTCCCTATACTTGCAAACAGAAAGTTCCCGGGGGGCCAGGTTTTTTTTTCCTGCTCCTGAGGGGGGTGGAGGGGGGGTGGCGTATGTTCACTTTCCCGCTCTTGAGGGGGCGTAGCGTCATTTTCCCGCTTCAGGGGGCCGGGGGGCAAGAAGAATGCAAAATGCAAAAATTTAATAACATTTAATATTCGTATGAAGGGAATCTGAAAAAATCCGGATTCGCTTCGGAGTAGAAAATAAGGAGGATTCGTAACAAATATACGAAGAGGCGAATAGATTCGCTCTTCTCTTGCGGAGAGTGTGCGGGTGTATGTGCAGCCGCCATTGTCCTGTGAGCTCAGCATAGGAAGAGACGTGGCAAGCGTTAATGCGCCAGGGACAGTGGGGGTGTGTGCAGTTCAAAGTTCCGCATTGAATGTTTCGCTCGCTCAACATTAGTTATAATGCCACCTATAGTGCCACCAGTAGTTAAAATGGCCCCTATAGTGCCACCAGTAATCATGTCCTCTATAGTGTTCCGGTAGTTAACTCTCCTATAGTGCCCCAGTAGTTATCATGGTCTCTTATAGTTCTCCCAAAAGTTATCATATCCCCTACTGTGCCCCCAGTATTTAAAATTCCCCATACATTGCCTTCAGTAGTTATCATGCTCCTTTATAGTGTCCCCATAGTTATCATGCTCCCCTATAGTGGCCCAGTAGTTTTAATGCTCTCTATAGTGCTCAAATAATTATAGTGCCCCCTATACTTGTACTAGTATTTATAATGCCTCCTATAGTGCCTCTGGTAGTTTTAGTACACCTCCCCTATTGTGGCCCAGTAGTTTTAATGTCCCCTATAGTGCCCCTCATAGTTATAATTCCCCACATAGTGGATCCAGTATTTATTATGACCCCTCAAATAGCACTACAGTAGTAGGCACCTAGCACACAATATTCCCTATAGTGACACTGTACTTCTAATCCCTCCCCTCCATAGTGCTTCCATTACTTATAATGACCCCTATAGTGGCCCAGTACTTCTAATCCCTTCACAGTGCACCCAGTGCAACGGGTGGCCTCCCCCCAGGGCCCGCTAAGGATGTTGACACGCACGTCCCAGGTGTAGGAATGCCAAGTGGTGTATTTGTGGCCTAAAATGTCTTTATGGTGGTGTGTCACGGTGCTCCTACCTGGATATGGCTGGACCCCAGGCTTTGGCTCCAAAGCGATAAATAGGGGGAATAATTGAGGGATGAAGGAATAAATGAGTCCAGACCTTGAGGTGAAATCCAACACAGCTTTACTTGAGTAGATTTTCATCCAAACAACAATTTTGAAGCTTTGTCTTGGTCCCAGCAGGTTTTAGCATATCAACTGGCAGGCAAACACTTCTGCTCTAATTCTGTTGCTCACTGCTGTACTGACAAACTATAAACTTGGATTACTTCAAAAGGCTGCGCTTTTCTCCTTGCCAGAGAGCAATTTAGAGTCTTGTCAGCTCCAACATGGAGTCTGAACCGGAATCCACATGGACCATCAGACCTTCCCTTAGCATGGGGTAATTAGAACTAACTGGATCTAACTGGATCTCCACCTTTACTGCAGGAAGTGGGACTCGCCCACTCCTCTAAAGTGGTGGGTCATAATGGCATGCAAAGGTCCATTCTGAGTAACTATGGCTCTGCCTTGTTTGCTGCCACCTGCTGATACACCAGACATATTACATGTAAAACAGTTGCAAACATTATATTAAGTGCACATTTTTGTAGGACCTGGAATAAAATACATATATGAAGTTTAGGTTAGCCAACGTGGATAGCAACTGGGCGTAGGAGTGGTAACACCACTCTGGGGTGTTACATTCCTCCTTACTTAAAGGCAAGCCATCCTCGGCTTGTGCTTCGGTGGTACCCAAGGGAAAATTAAAGTGCTGAATGAAATACTTTACTATCATTACATATAAAGACTGGCATAACAAAGCTACCACTAGGTTCCTGCCCTTGTGAGCAGGGTGTCTATTTACCGTTTCCCTCTCGGTATAACCAGTGAACCAAAGAGACTGCACAAAGCGATCATTCTTGGCTTTCTTTTGAGTATACTGAGCTCTAGTACCAAAGAAAGCGCAGGGGTGTCGTTTCTCTGTAATCCCACCACAATTCAATGAAAGCCTGCAAATAGAAGGGTGGCTAATCCTGTAATCCCTTCCAAGCACCAAGGCCATATCATGCTTTATGCTTTGTCACCTTGATGACTGCTCAGGTAGCTAAACGTATTTCCCTAAGGCAGGTACAGCAGTATGGAGCACCAGATCGGGATTCATCCGGCACACAGTTCTGCAATCTGATTGTAATTTGAACAATTGAATTGGTAGAACTGGGGAGAAACAGCTGAATTCCACACTTGTATGTAGCTGACTCTTAGTTGAAGTAAGAAGCTCTGTGATATGCAGTGTTTATGAAAGTAATGTCAAAGAAAACTTGTACTGTAGTACCACCTTTACAGCATGTCCAGGTGATGCCCCAGGGACTGGAAATAAGAGTGGAGGGTTACTTAAAGGGAGTCTGTCACCTTACTTTCACCAATATAACTAACAACACTGCCAATAAAAGACTGAAAACGCTTTCCAAGCATACCTGTATGTACTATGTGTTTGTATTCCATGTTCAGGAAAAGCACTTTCATTCTGCTGAAAAAAAGCTCCTTAAGTGCCCGGCTAAAAGTGAACGTTAAAACAGCTCTCACTCCTGACTTGATTTCTATATCTTCTGATATAATGGATATAATGCCAGCTTTCAAACAAGGTTAGGCCCCACTTGGAGCAGCAGAGCTGGGCACTTAGTGCTTTTCCTGGACATGGAATACGGACACAAAGTGCACACAGGTATGTCTGGAATGTGTCTGCAATCTTCTGTGGTACAGTGCTCTTAGATATATTGGTGAAAAAGAGGCAAGAGACTCCCTTTAAAGGCTATGTACACTTTTGGGAGCAATTTTCTTTTATTATCGTATTGTACTCATCATGAGGAAAATATTTTTTTCAATTGGTCTTTTCTCTGTACAGAACTGAGATGCTCTTTTAGCAGGATCTGAATTTTCTTTTTCTTCTATGGAAGCTGACAGGCTCCTTATCTCTGATCTCTGAACTTATAAACATTCATTAAAGCTCAGTCCTTATCTTACTGACAATAATGTAGCTTAAATAAGTGTTTATGACCTCTTAGTAATTTACAGATAAGTGTTATTAGATGACTGGCACAAAGTGAAAGTAGGATTCACCCAGGTAGAAAAAGTTAACCCTTTGTGACAGAACGGCTCAATATTTTTAATAAAGACCGATTGAAAAAATGATTTTTAGCCCAAAATGAGTAAAATGCAATCATGAAAAAAATTGCCCCCTAAGTTTTACATAGCCTTTTCCGGCCCTATTTCTAATAGCTAAAAGCTATAGACTGGAAAGGATTGCTTATGTGTGAAAGTGAGGCATTGATTCAGCTGGAACAGGGTCATGATGCAGTCTCCAATGCGGTGTAACTTGCCTCAGAAAGGTGAGACAAGGAGGGACTACGATGCACAACCAGGAATCTGCTGACATAGATGAATGGCTGACCAGTCAACTCAAACCTCCTAGACGCTCATGAATTATTGGATTCTTCATTGAATTAAACTTTAAGGGTAGGTTCACATGGAGGCTTTTGTCAAGGGCCAAAATCCTCCACGTATCCAGCGACAGAAAATGCTGTGTAGTGCTGCAGTTTCTGCCTTGGGTTTTCATGTAGATCCCCTCTAGGTTTAGCTCCACTGAATAGAATTAAACCATGAGCGTCTGCCGCTGTGGCTTTGGGCGGCTTCTGTGTGTGGTAACTATGCCAAGCATGGACCTGTGCATTTTTGGCATGGTCTTGAAAACTGCGTGGAAAAAAAAACATACACGGGGTGAATCCTGGATCAGTGTTGTAGCCAATGATTAGTCTGCCAAGGGTCATGTTCTGTTAATGTTGGCTAGACTTGCTTTCAGTTCAGGATCTGCGCGGGAAAGTCTGCACTGCATCAGGACACCAGAATGACTAGATTTACAGCTACAACACACAGGTTAGAGTAGAGAGCTGTGTACAGTAAAAAAAAAGTGATTTACCAGTAAACTACCAAGAGGTTGACATGTAGGTCAGTGAACCTGATATTCTGTAAGCCCTGCTTTGTGTCTGTGAATTATACTGCTGTAGTTCATTCAAATGCCATTCAAAGAGCAAGCACATTTTCTTTTGAATTCATAGTTTGGAGATTTCATGTATTATTTTGCAATACTTATATAGACTAAAGAGTGACTCATACTTCCCAAATGTCCCAGATCCAATGGGACAGTCCCGGATTTTGGTGGCTGACTCATGGTCCTGGGATGGCTGAGTTATGCTACAATTTTAACTGTCAATAAGCACAACAAAGAACAGAAAGTATTGATCCCAAGTATAAAATATATAATGAATTTAATTAATACATTAATCCAATGAAAATACAATCACAGAAAATCACTATTGCTGAAATAAGGAGGGAAAATCCTCCATACAGGGTGCACCCTGGCATCGTGTATACCCCGCTATATAGCACAAAATAGTAATAAGAATATAACAACTCATCAATCACCCAACACTGAGTGAAATAATGGTCAATATAACCCTTATGCTAGATAAAGCAAAAACATTGTTCTCTATTGATGGTATAAAAAAAACAAAACATATGATTTACCAATCTGTGTATAGATAGGATATCCTGTACTGTACTCAAACTCATAAACAGCATAGGGCAGTGTATAATAACACCACTGGAGATGAGCGAAGTTTTGGAAAATTCGATTCGGCTGATTTGCCGAATTTTCAAGAAATTTGCTTTGTGACGAACTGCCGCTCCCCATCATTGTACCCCTCATACATGCACACGTAATCTGAGAATAATAATACAGTGAAAAATTAACAGAAAAAAATCCTAAATCATACTTACCGCCTCCTTTTACTCGCGGCGGGCCAGCTGCCGCCATCTTGCTTGAAGATCTTGTGTGAAATCTCGCGTGGCCCGAGATGACGTTGTCACGCTGGCCAGCATTATACATGATTTACCTCAATATTACCACATTGCAAAAAATAAAATGCCAAGTGAATAATAAAGTGACACTGCATAAAACAAAGAAGGCCAAATATGGTCTTCAAAGTGTAAAACTCAAAATGATTGTCCATAAAAAAATGTAATAGTGCTAATAAAAGTATCCAGTGCTGCACAGATGAATCTTCACAGGTATAATCTAGATTTATGCTGGAGAAGGTAGATGCAAATCAATGATGATATTGTATAGGTGGGCAGTCCCCATAACTGGAATAGAGTGACATAAATGGCTATCAAATAAATATAAAAAAAAAATGCCTTTGTTTTATAAGAAGCACTTCAATTTGACTGCTTCATTTAGTCCATAGGGGGGCAACTATGTTTAATAACACAATCCACTGTGTCTCCCTTTTAAGTAAAGCTTTTTGGAGATCTCCCCCTCTAGAACCCAAGTAGACCCTCTCAGTCCCTCTCACCTTAAAAGCACTGGGATTACCATTGTGATGGTCCCGAAAATGTAAGGGGATATTTTGTAATTTTTCTATGTTCTAAAATCCTCACCTTCCATGATCTAGAAGTCATCCCAACAATTTTAACTGTACCTGCAGTTGAATGCAATGATGTAGTGGGGAGCTGTGAGCTTCCTGCTCCATCATTCCCCAGCTGCAGCTGTTCCTAGCAGCAGGCATGATGCAGTGACATATGGCGCCTGCTGGGCTGTGCATTATTCCATGCTGTCTTTCTCCCAGCAGGTGCAATATAATCACCACCTTGCGTCTACTGCCAGCATAGGATGTGCTCAACTTTTATGTGGGGGAATAAATTCTGTGTGGGGGCATAATACTATTTGGTGGAACTTTGGGGACATAAATGTTGTGTGCAGGCACTTTGGGGGCTTAATACTATGTGAGGGGAATATGGAGGCATAATTACTGTGCGGGGCACCAAAGGAACATAACTAGAGTGTGGGGGCACTAAGGAGATTGATAGGCATTGGGCGGTTTTAGAGGCGTGGCTCAGTGTAAAACAAAAATTATTGCAGCTCGCAACTTCTGCCAAGTCAAGAAATTGCTTAAAGGCAGTGGCGTAGCTATAGGGGTCGCAGCAACTGCGACCGGGCCCCTAAGCCAGGGGGGCCCCCTTGCCACTAGCAGGGCCGCACCGCCAATTAGCCAGGTGCGGCGCGGCCCTGCGCACAGTTGGGGGCGGCAGTGGGGCAGAGAGAGATGAGCGCTTCAATTGTGGAAGCGCTCAACTCCATAGTCATCAGTACGGCGCGGGACACAGGCTGGAAGAGGCCTGCATCGCATCGCTGCCAGCTCCATGGAGGTAAGAATAAGTGTTTTTTTTTTTTATTGTAGCAGTCACGGACCGGAGCTCTATTGGGGGCACTGGGGGCATTTTTACTGGCACATGGGGGCCCTTTTAATGGCACATGGAGCACTGGGAGCATTTTTACTGGCACATGGGGGCATTTTTACTGGCACTGGGGGCATTTTTACTGGCACATGGGGGCACTGGGGGCATTTTACTCGCACTGGGGGCACTGGGGGCATTTTTACTCGCACTGAGGGCATTTTTACTGGCACATGGGGGCACTGGGGGCATTTTTACTGGCACTGGGGTATTTTTACTGGCACTGGGGGCATTTTTACCGGCACAAGGGGGCACTGGGGGCATTATTACAGGCACTGGGGCCATTTTTACTGGCACATGGGGGCACTGGGGGCATTTCTTACTGGCACATGGGGCCACTGGGGGGCATTTCTTACTGGCACATGGGGCCACTGGGGGGCATTTCTTTATGGCATGGGAGCACTGGGGGCATTTTTACTGGGCACTAGGGGCATTTTTGTGGCACATGGGGCACTGGGGCATTTCTTACTGGCACATGGGGGCACTGGGGGCATTTCTTACTGGCATATGATTTTGGGGGGAATCAATGGGGGGAACTTCTGGCGCATTATTGGGGCGTTTCTTACTGGCACATAATTTGGGGGGCATCTATGGGTGGGGGCACTTCTTACTGGCACATTGGAAGCATTATTACTTCTGGGGCACAGTGGGGACATTAGTACTGTTGGGGCCACTATTACAAGTGCACTCTGGCAGAGAATTATTAGTTGGGACTTTGGGGGGCACTATTACTGTGGGGGGCACCCTGGCACAGTATCAGCGCAGTTATTTCTGGGGGACGTTATGTTCACACTATTACAGGACACTATTTGCTGGGCGCAGTTATTTTAGGACACTGTGTGCCAATAATTATTGAAGGGCACTATCTGTGTGGTACAACTGGCACAGTACTGGGGGTGGTAGAATGATTTGTCCAGAAGACGGGAGGATGATGGAAAAATAGTAAACTAAGATTTTTTTCTGTCAAACTGCAGAGATGAGAAATGGCTAAAAGATGGCGTCTGGTCTGAAAGGAGAAGATGAGGAAAGAGAAGATCTACATCAGAGGAGACGTCACTGGATGTAAGAGGTATGGGGAGCTGTATTATACTGGATGTAAGAGGTATGGGCGCTGTATTATACTGGATATAAGAAGTATGGGGCGCTGTGTTACACTGGATGTACAAGGTATGGGGCGCTGTATTAGGGTATAGGGTATATTCACGTGAACATTGTGTTTTTCAGTCTGCAAATTGCGGATCCGCATAAAAAGGATGATGTTCCGTATGGCATCCGTTTTTTTTTTGCAGATCCACTGTAACAATGCCTATCCTTGTCCGCAAATGGACAAAAATAGGAATGGACATACAGATGCGGACAGCACACAGTGTTCATTGAAGTGAATGGGTCCGCATCTGAGCCGCAAAATATGCAGATCGGAGGCCGCAAAAACAACGTGTGAATGTAGCCTTACCCTATATGTTCTGTAGTGATACACATAATGTTAGGAGGGAAAAGGTTAGGGTGAGAATTTGGCATGGGGGGGGGATTCAATTTTTGACTTGGCCGACAGAAAAGCTGGGTGCACCAGCGCTGAGGGAAGGGGGGGCCCAAGCTGAATTCTTGCACCAGGGCCCATGAGCCTTTAGCTACGCCCTTGCTTAAAGGGTATTCCCATGTCAGCATTTATTGTTGAAATTGGATTACTGGTCTTAAGCAGGATCCAGAGGTTATGGGCCATGTTGACTGCCACATAAGAAAGGTATTCAAATCATAAGCCATGAATGGCTAACATCGCAATACCCCTTTATGGACAAAGAAGAAACTCAGTAACATTTACAGGCAGGGCTCACAGCATGTGCAATTTCACTACCCTCAGGTTGCTGCATACGCATATGGTTTTTGCAACAACATACTTGCATTCAAGGTCGTTAATAGGATCTCAAAAGATCTGAAGTCCAAGCCCTAATGCATATGGGCCAAATTCTCGAAGTAGTCGCCTCACACACACTCACTTAGCACAAAAGACATTCACCGCTGCAGTCCTGGGCTCTGTCCGTGTAGGAACTGTTGTTCTGGGATCCGCTCTACAGTTTCCTTTCAGCCCTGGCCACAGCATGCTTGTTGCTTGTTCCCTGCAGCACTTCCTTAAGTGCCAGCACACATCACTTCCTGTGCTTTATGGGTTAGATCATGTGAACTTGCTGACCAATTCTAGGCCTCCTGCACATATATAAGTGGCTAAGCTCCCTTCCTAGATGCCTCAGTGTCTAGGTCCTTGTGTCATGCTAGGTTGATGTTATCTCTGCTTGTGTTTCTGGACTCAGCTACCTGTTTGTTCCCTACCTGCTCGCCTTGACTCTCCTGTTGCTGACTTGGATTGCCTGACCTGTACCTATGCTGACTGCCCTGACCTATTGCTTGTTTCACTTTACCTCACCCTTCAGTCCTGCACTGTTGCTCCTGGTTATGACTCAGCCTGCTGACTATGTCTGTACCTCTGGTACCTTGCTCAGGTACCTTCTGGTCTGCCTGGACCAGCTGCCTTGTGTGCCAATCCTCCTCATGAGGTAGCGACTTGGTGTTCTCCTCGGGAAAGTCTATCTACACCATCTGGGATACTGTGAAGATCGAGAGGTTTATTTAGACAACGTCCTTAGAGGAGATAGGACACATGGCACAGTGGGCTCACACCCGCTGGTTCGTGACACAGGACTACATAGCATCACATAACTATTACATCCAGTGCCTCAAAGGTGACGTCTCTGACAGGGCAGTTTCTAGGGAATTTTACCAACAGGGGGCGAAACATACTTGAGTAGGCCCCCCACTTAGTGGCTTCCCAAATGCACGTTTCTAACTTCACAGGCACATACTACTAGTTGTGGTTATAATATTGTATTAGAAAGATGACTGTATAAACTGCTAGATCATCTATGCTGTTAAGTACAGTACAATAGACATTCTACATACCCTAGTCTAAATACTCTACCACATAATGCAGTAAAATATAGGAATAAAAAACAAGGGGACTCCTATGTTAACGGAAACCTGTCCCCAGTTTTTACATCACTAAACTAACAGTACCCTGCCCCCCATCAGACCTCAGATCAGCTTAATGTGCCCCCATCAGACCTCAGATCAGTGTATTGTGCCCCCATCAGACCTCAGAACAGCCTACTGTGCCCCCATCAGACCTCAGATCAACAGAATGTGCCCCCATCAGACCTCAGATCAGCTTAATGTGCCCCCATCAGACCTCAGATCAGCTTAATGTGCCCCCATCAGACCTCAGATCAGCTTAATGTGCCCCCATCAGACCTCAGATCAGCGTATTGTGCCCCCATCAGACCTCAGATCAGCATATTGTTCCCCCATCAGACCTCAGATCAGCGTATTGTGCCCCCATCAGACCTCAGATCATCAGAATGTGCCCCCATCAGACCTCAGATCAGCTTAATGTGCCACCATCAGACCTCAGATCAGCGTATTGTGCCGCCATCAGACCTCCGATCAGCGTATTGTGCCGCCATCAGACCTCAGATCAGCGTATTGTGCCACCATCAGATCTCAGATCAGCAGAATGTGCCCCCATCAGACCTCAGATCATCAGAATGTGCCCCTATCAGACCTCAGATCAGCGTATTGTGCCCCCATCAGACCTCAGATCAGCGTATTGTGCCGCCATCAGACCTCAGATCAGATCTGAGGTCTGATGGGGGCACATGCTACCCTAGCCAGTAAAATGGCTAGGGTAGCGCTAAAGCCGGCCCACTACAGCCGGTGACGTCACTGAACACACTGCCGGGCGGAAGCCTCAGCCCGGCAGTGCGTATTAGTAAACAAAAGAGCCCAAAAGAGCTAGATCGCGCAGGGCAAGGGATGGCATCGGAGCATGAGATGTTCCGATGCTAACATCAGGCGGGCTGCCTGGGTGAATTTAAGGGTATGTCCGGGTTCAGCTCTGATTCCAGACAGCCCCTTTAATAAGACAATTATGTGTACCCCAAAATGGCGCCATTAAAAACTACAACTTGTCCCGCAAAAAACAAGTCCTCATAAAGCGATATAGACGGAAAAATCAAAAAGTTATAGTTCTTGGAATGCAACAATGAAAAAAAGGAAGAAAAACGCTTGGTCAGTAAGGCCCCAAACAGGCTGGTCACTAAAGGGTGAAGAAGTTTTCCGAGATTTAAATAGTGATGATCCATCCTCTGCTTGGTGAGCACAGAGAAGGCAGCTGAGAGCACCAATGCCTTCTCAAACAGATGATTGGCGGGGCGGTACCGGGTGTCGGATCCCCATCCAGAGGTTAGGTCATCATTTTTACACTTAATTTTATAAATAAACACTTTTATTTTACACTTTTTGCCCCTATAAGATCATATAAGACATTTGGGGGACATTTAACATTACATTTTCTTTTATTGCTGATTTCTCCTATAAATGGGGCTTTCATAGTAGCCCCAGTTACAGGAGAAATACAGCCCCCAGAGAGTTGTACAGCTTCAGAGCTGCTTTCTCCATGGGGAGCCCAGCTGTCACTGATAGCAGGCCCACTGCTCAGCAGTTGAATGATTATTGAGAAGGGAGTGGGTCAAATTGGTACAGCAAAAGGATGATCTGGTATCGTCACTGTGCTAACATGAAATACTAGTCAGTAGGTTGTTGGCTTAAAAAATTGTCTTTGGCCAGAATGCTCCCTTCATCAGGTCCAGTCATATTGAAAACATACATACAATGGTGGGCATCCTACAGCATGGGACTCCTCCCAAAACACACAAATGGAGCCAGAAGGATGATGCTGCTGAGGCAGACTGCTGTTGCGACTTGAGATGAGCGAGCATACTCGTCCGAGCTTGGTGCTCGTTCGAGTATTAGGGTACTCGTAAGTGCTCGCTGCTCGGACGAGTATCTCGCCATGCTCGAGGAAATGGCAACTTCCGCATCGTGCATTTTTGGCGCCTATAAACTCAGCCAATCACAAGCCAGGAGACTCTGCGGTACACCCAGCATCACGTGGGGCCCTTACATGTCGATAGCAGGAGTTGGCTGGCCTGATCAGGTGACCCTGGAATATACTAGTGACTGGCCGCGGTGCTCGGCTCAGATGCCGTCTGGATGTCGTTAGGGATAGAGCTGCTGCGTTTCAGGGAGAGTGTTAGGGCCTGCATTTAGTTCTCTGTTAGGCAGGAATCACCCACAAAGAACCCAGCAGCCCTTCTAAGGGCTACAAGAATTTTTTTTTTGTCTCCTGGCTTGGCTGGCTGGCTGGCACTAGTAGTGCAGCTATCACCATATATAACCCCCTTATTTTTTTTAATGTTATATCTCAGTGATACAAATCCATTTCACACAGCTGCGTGGAACCACTGTCTGTCACAGTTCAGTACACTCACTCCAATCCGTATTTTCTGTCCAGGTGACACTTTCTGTACGTCACTTAATACAACCAAGTCTTTTGCTGTCACGTATATAGCTTGATCCCAAAAATCTCTGTGCGACATTTGTCTGGGTCGCAGTCAAAATAGCCACCGTCAGTAGGGTGTCAGTTAGCTCTACGATAGTTTCTGCACGTCACGTTCCCAAAAAAACAAAACTACAAAAACAATATATAAAAAAAATAGTTTTTTTGTTGTTTTAGCTCAGTGATACAAATCCATTTCACACAGCTGCGTGGAACCATTCTGTGTGTCACAGTTCAGTACACTCACTCCAATCCGTATTTTCTGTCCAGGTGACACTTTCTGTACGTCACTTAATTAAACCAGACTGAACAAGTTTGTGGGTTTCAGTACAGCAGGCCCATTTATTTTTTATTTTTTATATAATACACTTATATACAGAAAATATTGAACCCCAGGGCTAAGGGTCGAGGGGGCGTGGGCGTGGCCATTCAATTACTGCAGGGGACAGAGGCCGTGGTCCTGGGCAGGGTGAGACAGTACCTGCTGATGAGGGAGCAGGGGAACGCCGCAGAGCTACACTCCCTAGCTTCATGTCTCAACTTACAGGGACACGTGGTAGAGGACTGTTGAAACCACAACAGTGCAAACAGCTGATGTCGTGGATTGCGGACAATGCTTCAAGTAATTTGTCCACCAGTCAGTCTTCCACGCATTCCACCCACGTTACCCAAGGGAGCACTCCTCTGGCTCCTCCACCTCAACCTCCTTCCCCCCAGTCTGCCCCCTCCCAGGAAAATTTGGAATGCGATCCGGCATACTCTCAGAAACTGTTTTCTGGACCCTTCCCAGAGTCACAAACCACTTCTCAGGTTGCTGCTGACCTCGTTCCTGATGCCCAAGTCTTCCAACTGTCGCAGTCTGTGGGTGATGATGATGATTATGATGATGACGACAATGTTGAGTTAGTGGAAGAAGTTTGTAAAGAGGTGTCGGACGATGAGGAGACACGGTTGTCAGACAGTGGTGAAGTTGTTGTCAGGGCAGGAAGTCCGAGGGGGAGCAGACTGAGGAATCGGAGGATGACGAGGTGACTGACCCAAGCTGGGTTGATAAGCCGAGTGAAGACAGTGCTTCTGAGGCGGAGGCGAGTACTGCACCGGAACAGGTTGGAAGAGGCAGTGGTGTGGCCAGAGGGAGAAGCAGGGCCAGAGCTGGTGCATCAGCAGCAACTGTTTCACGTAGTGAAGCTCCCGTGGCGAGGCCTAGATGTTCGCAAGTCTGGAGGTTCTTTAAAGAAAGTGAGGATGACCGACGGACTGTGGTGTGCAACATGTGCCACACCAGGATCAGCAGGGGTGCCACCACTACTAGCCTAACCACCACCAGCATGCGCAGGCATATGAGTGCTAAACACCCCATTCAATGGAACCAAGGCCGTTCACCACCTCCTGTGGGTCACACCACTGCTCCTTCCCCTGTGTCACTCGCTGCCTCTGCTAGTCAACCCCCTGCCCAGGACCCCGGCACGAGCGCCTCCCGCCGGAAAACCACACCTTCGCCTCCACGATCCTCCACAGTGTCCACCAATGTGTCCCAGCGCAGCGTTCAGCTGTCTTTACAGCAGACGCTGGAGCGCAAGAGGAAATACAGTTCCACCCACCCACATGCCCAAGCCCTCAACGTCCACATCTCCAAATTGCTGAGCCTGGAGTTGCTGCCCTATAGGCTGGTAGAGACCGAGGCCTTTCGCAATCTCATGGCGGTGGCTGCCCCTCGGTATTCGGTCCCCAGCCGCCACTATTTTTCCCGATGTGCCGCCCCAGCCCTACACCAGCACATGTCAGAGAACATCCTCCGTGCCCTGACCAACGCTGTTTCTGAGAAGGTCCACCTAACCACGGACACGTGGACAAGTGCTGCCGGGCAGGGACACTACATCTCACTGACGGCACATTGGGTTAACTTGGTGGAGGCTGGGACCGAGACTGACCCTGGGGCTGCTCATGTACTGCCCACACCTAGGATTGCGGGGCCTACCTCGGTCACGGTCTCTCAGACGTACTATGCCTCCTCCTCCGACCCCACCTCCTCCTCCACCTCCTCCTCCGAATTACCATCCGTGGGCATGGCACCTTCAGTCGGTAGCTCTAGGCGCAGCAGCAGTGCCGTGGGTAAGCACCAGCAGGCGGTGCTCAAACTGCTGAGCTTAGGTGACAAAAGGCACACCGCCCAAGAGCTGTTACAGGGCATCACGGCGCAGACCGATCTGTGGCTGGCACCGCTGAACCTCAAGCCAGGCATGGTGGTGTGTGACAACGGGCGTAAACTGGTGGCGGCTCTGCAACTCGGCAGACTGACACATGTGCCATGCCTGGCCCACATGTTCAATCTAATAGTTCAGCGGTTCCTCAAGACATACCCCAATCTGTCTGATTTTCTCACCAAGGTGCGCCGCATCTGTGCGCATTTCCGCAAGTCGACCACAGATGCTGCCACTCTCAGGGCAGCGCAGCACCGCCTACAACTGCCCGCTCACCGACTGTTGTGCGACGTGCCAACGAGATGGAATTCAACATTAAACATGTTATCCAGAGTTTACCAGCAGCGCAGAGCGATTGTAGACTGCCAGATGTCAACTTCCACCAGAACTGGTAGTCAGGTCAGTCAGATTCTTCAAGTCTACAATGAGGAGTGGACGTGGATGTCTGATATCTGCCAGGTGTTGAGCAACTTTGAGGAGTCAACACAGATGGTCAGCGGCGATGCCGCCATTATCATCCTCACCATCCCGCTGCTTTGCCTGTTGAAAAACTCACTGCTCAGCATCAAGTCAGATGCTTTGCGCTTGTCACAAGAGACGGTGGAGGAAGATACGTCACTTGATAGCCAGAGCACCCTCCGGTCTGTTTCTCAGCGCGTATCGGAGGAGGGGGATGAGGAGGAAGAGGAGGAGAATGTCGGCGAGACAGAAGAGGGTACCAGCGCTCAGTCCTTAACTCTTGAGCGTGTATGGGCTGAAGAGGAGGACTTGGAGGAGGAGGAGGAAATGGAGAGTCAGGCCAGTGAGGAGAGGGAATTCTTACGTGTTGGGACTCTGGCGCACATGGCAGACTTCATGTTAGGCTGCCTATCCCGTGACCCTTGCGTTAGAAGCATTTTTTCAAACACCGATTACTGGGTGTTCACTCTCCTGGACCCACGGTACAAGCAGAACCTTTCCACTCTCATCCCTGCAGAGGAAAGGAGTATGAGAGTGAATAGATATCAACAGGCCCTGGTGCACAAGCTGAAACAATCCTTCCAATCTGACGCCGCTAGCGGCAGAGGGCATGGTTCTGTGGGCCAAGTAGCGGGGGAGAGGAGCCGAGCAGGCAGCTTGTCCAGCACTGGCAGGGGAACGCTCTCCAAGGCCTTTGCCAGTTTTATGTCACCCCAGCAAGACACTGTCACCTGTCCCCAGTCTAGGCAGAGTAGGGGGGGAGCTGTACAGAAAGATGGTGAGGGAGTACCTAGCTGACCATACCAACGTCCGTAGGGATCACTCTGCTCCATACAACTACTGGGTTTCAAAGCTGGACACGTGGCCTGAACTGGCGCTGTATGCCTTGGAGGTGCTGGCCTGCCCTGCCGCTAGCGTGTTGTCAGAGCGGGTATTCATTGCAGCTGGTGGCATCATCACCGATAAGCGTACACGCCTGTCAACTGACAACTCTGACAGGCTGACGCTTATTAAAATGAACAAAGCCTGGATTTCACCGGAATTCAAATCTCCTCCGGGGGAAAGCAGCTAAAGATTAACATTACTTATGTATCCGATTCCTCTTCTCTACTCCTCCTACTCCTCCATATCGTCTTTGCCTAACGCTGACCAAAAAAACGCCAATTTTCAGAGGTCCAACTGGCACTCTTTTACCACAATTTTTCCGGAGGTCCACCTACAGGCCCTCTCTCCAAACAATTTTTCCGGAGGTCCACCTACAGGCCCTCTCTCCAAACAATTTTTCCAGTGGTCCACCTACAGGCCCTCTCTCCAAACAATTTTTCCGGAGGTCCACCTACAGGCACTCTCTCCAAACAATTTTTCCGGAGGTCCACCTACAGGCCCTCTCTCCAGTTCCAGTTTCCAGTTTTATTTGCGCAAACTGCGTAAATTTTTTTTTTGGGATAGGTGTGAAAAATAATATTACCTGCGTATCTATATTGTCCAACATTGGATACGGTAGCAACAAGAAGACCAAACACATGCTGCCCACAGGGTTCCGCAAATTCCTGGTCCACAATGTCAAGGAGCTCGAGGTTCTGTTGATGAGCAACAAGTCCTTCTGTGCAAAAATCGCCCACAACGTCTCCTCAAAGAACCGAAAGACCATTGTGGAGAGAGCGGCACAGCTCGCCATCAAAGTGACGAACCCGCCAGAACAACGCCAGACTGCGCAGCGAAGAGAACGAATAAATATCTCTGTGGTTATTTGTGCTAAATAAAAGTTAAATAAACACAAAAAAAAATCGATCTGTTCCTGTGCCTGATCCACCCAAGTTGAATCTGTCCCATCATGAGAAATTCCCCCCAAGGAGTCCCCACTGTAACTTGCTTCCCATACAAATACCTCACCCCCCGAGACCTGTGTCTCGCCATTGTCCACCACCTCCTCAGACAACACTGGTAAATCCCCACTGTCAGCACACGGATACTGCAAAAGGTCTTGCGAATTGGGGCAGAGAATGTTCTGGGGTAGCACATCAGAGAAGGGGTGACTACGGGGTTCCAGGGAGTTCGTGACCACATGCAATCTCCATCTAAAAAGTCATACTGAGGCTCACCACCATGCTTTACACTGCAATCTTATTACTGAGGCTCACCACCATGCTTTACACTGCAATCTTATTGAAAGACAGACAATCAGGGGTTCACCGCCACATTGTCAGGCAGCATTTTTAAGTGGGTGACCATTACCGTGTCCCTGAAAATTGCCTTGGGGTCATCCCCAGACTATTGGCCAGATTTAGAAAAAATGGTGCAATTAGGGAGCCTCAGAGGCATCCCTACATGCTGCCCCTGCTGTTTCCTGTCCATTTCCGTGGTGTTTCCATCATTTTCTGAGGTTTCCAGGTTTTCACCCAGCCTTCCCTAGGCAGAGCCCCGGTCCCCTGCAAAAAATGCTCGAGTCTCCCATTGACTTCAATGGGGTTCGTTATTCGAAACAAGCACCCGAGCATCGGGAAAAGTTCGACTCGAATAACGAGCACCTGAGCATTTTAGTGCTCGCTCATCTCTAGTTGCGACACATGTCTGTAACTGAATGCTGTTTGAGTACCCCACTGCTTGTGAATGAATAATTATATAAATAAAAGTATAAAATAGCGTGGTCAGACGGCTATATAGCCTTTTAATTTCTGAGGGAATGGGTTGTAACATCACCATTGACTTGAAAGTGGCGCTATGTCGTGCTTTGCTTGTCATTTAAGGTCAGGTAACCCGGAGGCTAGTGTGTTCTGACCTTATACAAAATCTCCTTTAATGAATATATAAGAGATTAGTATGCACACTATATAAGTCCATTAAAGGGAACCTGTCAGCTGCAGAAGCCATCTCATGCCGCCAGCAATACCTTCAAGTAGCCAGCAGCGAGTTTCTAATGATGTTTTTCTTAGTGAATTCACAGGAGGGGGCAGCGGCCTCCTTGCTTCAAGTCAAGGAAAGTGCGCCCCCTGCAGATGGCTTCTGCAGATGACAGGTTCCCTTTAATGTACACTTTCTATAAATTTATTTAAGCTACAAGGAGATAGACAGTTCAATTTGGAGGTTCAGTAATTCTCCCTCTTGATGAACTGCCCCATTCTCTGGGTGAGTTGATGGGATTTGTTAAAAAAGCATTGAAGCTTTCTGGATTGAGGGAATGATGCCTTGATCTTGCTGCGGTGAGTGTTCATCCTGCACCTTAAATGCTGAGAGGTGTGCCAGGCGTACTATAATTGGCACAGACATTCTATAAGGTATATGACATGATCCGATCCACAGTTCAAAAATAATGTGATGGTAAATGTTTCACCTGTGGTGGCTGATTTGAAAGATTTCTTACAGTGTTGTATGTTTATGCAACACAGGCACTTCTTGGTTTTGCAACAAAGGACCCAACTAGTTTGGGGAACAAAATAGGTTTTCTTACTTCATGTGTTTGTAGATTGGTTGTTAGCAGGTTCTTGAGGGTAAAGGCCCATTCACACAACCATGTGAATGGGTCCGCATCTATTCCGCAATTTTGCGGAATAGATGTGGCCCCATTCAGTTCAATGGGTGGCATGCGAACTTGCAAGAAACGTGCAAGAAAATATAGAATACATGTCATATTCTTGTCCGCAATAGCGGATGTACCAGTATTTTTATGACATTCTTGATTGTCCCAAGCAGAGGCTGGCTTGGCATTCTAAAGCCCCAAGCAAAGTTGTGTCTGGGGACACTAATCAAAGACATTTTCTTGCATAGCAATGCAACTTTTACCCACTGTTGATATTGGGACAGCAGACTAGTACCAGTCTGTACATAATAAACCATTCATTTTTGTATTGGGACACACATGAGCAGCAGATTAGTACCACACTGCACATAACAGTTCATATTGATATTGGTAAACACTGTTTGCCCCAATATTAGTATGAACAGTTATGTATAGCCTATGTTACAAACATTCACATATCACATCATCTTATATCTACTAACAGACGTAAATCAACTAAACATGGTATATAAAAACAGATTTAGATACTAAAACACTATAATATTACTAAATACAGATTTAAATACTAAAATATAAAAAAAATACTAAAATATTCACTCCATCGGTCGAGGTCCCCTTTAATATTATTATCACATGCGGAGCTCACGCATGTGCTATCATCAATGACGGCTTGACTGTTTATTCTTCCAATCTCCATCTTTAAGGTGTCATATATAATTCATGCAATCCAAATAGAACAGTGCTAATATGTTTGGTTGTATTATATTTATATGCATGGCATAATACTTATTCTGGGTGATAATAAGTTTCCAGCGCTGCGTTACTGTGTTCAACTTGGTATTGCAGTTTATACTTTTATGTTCATGTTATTCACTCAGCTATATCAGTTAATGTTTCTAGTCATAAGCCAAATATCTCTTACCGGGATCGTTTTGATTTATCTGTGGGGTCCGCGCTGATGTCTTACTTTCGGCTTAGTATTCTCGCGCATGCGCTGTGCGCTCTTACCCACGCTGAACCTCCGGAGGTGGTAGTAAGTATGGTGTTATATTTTTTTTTTTAGTCCCGGGAGATACAATTCCTGTTCATAGGAGATATAGATCATGTAGTGTCGCCATCTAGCCAGACGCATTTCAGAACTTCAAGTTCCTTCCTCAGTGGCAGGTTCGGCGTGGGTAAGAGCGCACGGCGCATGCACGAGAATACTAAGCCAAAAGTAAGACATCAGCGCAGACACCGCAGAAAAATCTAAACGATCCCTGTAAGAGATATCCGACATATGACTAGAAACATTAACGGATATAGCTATAACGGAATAACATGAATATAAAAGTATAAACTGCAATACCAAGTTGAACACAGTAACGCTACGGTCCCGTTGAAGTAACGCAGCACTGAAAACTCATTATCAACCAGAATAAGAATTATTCAGTGCATATAAATATAATACAACCATGCCATTTGGTTGAAGTAATGGTCACAGAGCGCCCTCACGCTGTGTACCGCACTGCACAGCCGACAGCCGAGGACCAGGAAGTACAGAGCCTTCATCGCTTCCTGGTCCTCGGGTGCTAATGAGCGATTCCATAATGGAAGCGCTAATTAGCATTTGCCCCATAAGATGCAGGGGCATCTTATGGGGCGAAAAATACGGCATATAATCACATAATATAGTTGTTGCAATACACAGAATAATAAGCATTATTCCAACGGGGTTCATGTACACGAACATATTTTTTGTCTGACTCCGATCTGCATTTTTTGCGGGTAGAATGCGGACATGATCACTTCAATGGGGCCGCAAAAGATGCAGATGGCACATCATGTGCTGTCCGCATCCATATGTCTGTTCCATGGCATCTGCAAAAATATTGAACATGTCCTATTCTTGTCCGCATTATGGACAAGGGTAGGACTGTTCTATTATGGGTCGGATGTTCCGTTCTGCAAAAACAGAACGTCTTAAATCCTGTCTGTGAATTGGTGAAACAAATGCAGAGTCTAACACTGACGGTCCAGGGCCTAGCCCAAAGGGATCAGCAACAGGAAATGACTCAGGGGTCATTGGGCGGTAGAAAGCCATTTTGTTTCCTTCAAGAAGAGTTGCAGGCTTTATTTTAGACTAAAGTCCCTATTTTCAGGTTTGGAGCAGAAACGAGTTGTTATTGTTATTTTCCTATTACAGGAGGATTCCCAGGAGTGGGCATTCTCTTTCCCCTCTAACTCACCTATCTTAGCTTCCATTGACAAACTTTTCTCTGCACCAGACAAAGTGGCGTATGCGGAAAGTGAAACAGGGTACCTGGCCTGTGGAGGAGTACTGTGTGGAGTTCAGGAAGTGATGTAATGTTTCTGGCTAGAATAACCCCACTTTACGGTGTCAGTTCCTCCGGGCCTGTCTGAAAGTTTAAAAAATGTATTGGTTAACTACCGTACCCCCAATACCCTTGACAAGACCATGATGCTAGTGGTTTGTTTGGTTCGCTGGCTAGAGAATGTAATAGGGAACATTTGGTTGTGCAGCTTCCCAGGTCTCCTTCTGATATGGTTTTCGCCTCCCATACACCTCTTCCTGACCAGGAAGAACCCATGCAGCTCGGTGCAACCTCTCTCTCTTTAGAACAGCAAACTCTCAGAAGACGTCCGGGGCTCTGTTTTTATTGTGGTGCTGCCGACCATTGGGTCAAGTCATGTCATGTCTCATGTCAAATACTTGGTAATGCCATTTGGTTTAAGTAATAGTCCTGCGGTCTTCCAAAATATTGTTAATGAATTGCTCAGAGAATTTTTTGAATATTTTTGTAGTTTATCTTGATGATTTTCCTCCGCAAAAGCTAATTATGATATAGACAACCGTGAGCCTCTGGCCATTAAGTGGGCCTTTGAGGAATGGTGCCATTTTCTAGGCTAGACACCAGGTAGTGGTTCTCATAGACCACATAAATCTGACATTTCTGGAGCCTGCCAAAAGACACAACCGTAGACAGGCACGTTGTGCTTAGTTTTTTTTACACATTTTGATTTTGTTGTCACTTATAGATCGGGTTCCAAAATATCAAGGCGGATGTCTTGTCCAAAAGCTTCTGTGCCACCCAAGCCCCAAGGTCTGAGTTAGCCCTGATTTTACCAGCAGGCTTTGTTGTTTCCTCTATTTTTCCAGATCTGGCCTCCGAAATATCCACCAATCAGAATCGAGTACCCGAGGGTATTCCTGCAGGTAAATCTTTTAGTCCTAAAGAGGTTTCGAACTCTTTTACTGTTCAAGGTTCATGACTCTGTTCTGATAGGACACCTGGGTATTCAGGGCACAAAGAGGCTGGTTGCCAGACACTATTGGTGGCCTACTATAACTAAGGATATTTAGACTTATGTTTCGGCCTGTGAGACCTGTGTCAGGTACAGGTCCCCAGATCTCGTCCTGCTGGAGAGTTGTGTCCATTGCCTGTTCCCTATAGGTCTTAGTCACACATCGCCATGAATTTCATCACAGATGCTCCATGCTCTCAAGGGAAGACCATGATCTGGGTGGTAGACATATTTTCTAAAATGTCTCATTTCATTTCGTTAAGCAAACTTCCTTCAGCTAAGGAATTGTCCTCAGTGTTTTTAAATTGTATTGTCAAGATTCATGGCATTCCAGAAAACATTGTGTCTGACCAGGGGGTTCAATTAGTGTCAAAATTTTGGAAATCATTTTGCAATCATTTAGGTTTCACTCTCTTGTTCTCTTCAGTCTTTCACCTGGAAATAGGCAGACTTAAAAGTTGAATCAGACCCTTGAACAGTTTTTGAGGTGTTTTATCACTGAAAATCAAAGTAATTGGGTGTTGTATCTGGCATTGGCTGAACTGGCCATCAATAATCGTCCTAACAGTTCTACAAATACTTTGACATTTTTCTGCAATTATGGTTTCCATCTTCTTGTGGGTTCTTTAAGGTCTTCTAATTCTGATAATCCTGAGGTTGAAGTTACAGTATGTCTGACCAACTGTGCACAGTCTGGGCCCAGGTTCAGACGAACCTGAGGAATTCCCAGGAGGTTCAAAAGAAAACTGCTAACAGAAAGAGGTCTCGAGGAATCGTCTTAAGGTTCCGTCAAAACAATTTGCACTGAACTTTATTGGTCCGTAAGAGATTATTCAAATTATCAACCTTGTGTCATTCCACCTGAAATTACCTGACTCATAAGTCTTTATTTTTATTATATTATCTTTAAGATACATTACTCCCCTGATTTCACAGGAACTTCCTGGTCCGGTGGAGGTAGAAAGTGAGAGTATGAAGTTGGTAAAATCCTGGATTCCAGAAGGATCCATAATAAACTACTGTATCTTGTTCACTGGCATTGTTATGGTCCTGAGGAGAGGTCTTGGGTGCCAGCTGAGGAGGTCCATGCGGATCAGTTTATTTGAGAGAAACCCACTCCTATTTAGGGTCTGGTGGCCCCTCCTGAAGACGGGGGTACTGTCACAGTTTCTTGGCTGGTGCTACCTCGATGCGGCAGTGCCGTCCAGTTGCCAGGCTTCTTTTATATCCGTGCGACACTGTATAGGTTTAATGCATGTAGCTTTGCATGCATAAACTCTTAAATAGGCTGGTTTCATATGAGCAAAATAAAAACATATTTTTAGGCCTGTTTTATGGCAGCAAATCTGTTTGATTGCCATTCCAATGTCCCAAGAATATCAGATCAGGGTCAAATACTGTACATTTAGGTCAATACATCCGCAATTGGGACATCATTTTTGGCAATAATACATACTGTAAGAAAAAAAAAACACATTTTTTGTGAAACTGGGCTTAAACTGTTGCAATCAAAATATTTTAATGCAATAGATTAAAATAAAGATTGGTTATGCATTAATGCATGTTTTTTTAGCATGAACATCCTATCTATTACATTAACAATTAAAGTGGTTCACAAAATTTTAATGGGTCACTGAGATTTCCAAGAATGTTTGATATGTCTTAGCAACATTGGGCTCTGAGTGATGAGACTCACACCTACCAAAAGAAAAAAAGAGAGAGAAGCGTTTGCATATCGTGTTCTGCAGGAGACAGACTTAGCATAAGTCTATGGGCCCATCTCAATGCGAGTGTTTCTCTTTCTTCATTCTAGTGATTGGTGGGGATCTCTGCCCTTGGACCCCTACCAATTAAAAACCTTTGATATATCACTGTGATATATCAGATGTTTTTGGAAGGTCAGTGTTCCTTTAAATAACAAGATATGAAACAAAGGAAGGCATACTTGTTAGATTATAATAACATGGGTATTAATTAGTGTTGAGTGAATTGAAATATTTGAAGTGGAATTCAGTCCGAAGTTTAAGAAAGTTTCAATTCGCAAGGAATCTGAATTTCCTTGCGCTTCGTGGTAATGAATCAGGTTTTCCTAAAATTGGCGGCTGTACGTGTTACAAAGCAAAATTAAGTGTAGAGGAGACAAGCTCGGGAACACAAGATTACCCATAATGCAGTGCAGCCAGCCAACCTGCAGATAGTCATCCCCTGTGATGTCACGGCCCTATTAAACCCTCATTCTGCACAATCTCCACCACTGTATTGTGAGCTGAGCATAGGGAGAGATGTGACAAGTTCTCATACCCTGGGGACAGTGTTGCTGAAAATGATTAATAGAAGAATATTGGAAAGGAGGATTGCAAGGGGAGTGCAGGGAATGTGCAGGGAGACATTCTGCAGCAGTTTTTATTTTATTTTTTATAAACAATAGTTTTTATTTGTTTCATAAATTTATTTATTTCTTGTTTCATTTTTTATTTATTACTACATTTATTTATTCTTACATCATCCGTAAACTAAGATATGTAATTCAATACCAATAAGATGGAAGTCTTTATTATTCCAGTGCCAGCGTGTCAACCAATACCATCCAGTTTGCACCACTTAGGGGAGCCAAGTCTTACTGATGACCATCTTCATCTTTTGCTTGCTTTACTTTTACCAAATCATGCTTCAAAGTCTCCATGCCCTAGCAACATCAGCAAGATGCAGAGAAAGGAGGAGCTGGATGTTCCTGGTGACATATTCTCATCGATATTAGATGATGTGGAAAATGAGGAAAAACAGATGGCAGAAGAAGGGATCCCACCTGTAGGGCAGGAGAGCTGGGGTTAGAGACGTGGGTACAGCCCCTGTATAAAAGTGCATCAAAGGTGCTGCGCATCACCACAGCATGGCCCCAACCTGCCCACAGCACGGCCGCTTTGTGTGGCCATACCCTAAGGCAGATTGGCTTGGGTATACCTGATCTATAGTGATTTGTGACTAATTAATTCGTAACAAACTTTGGCAAAGCTGCCGAATTGATTTTTTCAAAACTTCACTCATCTCTAATGTTAATGTATTTCACTTTCATCTGGATTAACACATTCACAAATAAATAGTTGAAATTCACTAATTCTTCTTACCTCTGATTGTTCTAGAAACTATTTAATGCCCCAGGTTAGAATATTCACCATGTTTAAGTGTTCTTACACACAGTAGAGCTATCTAACAGATTGAAAGAGTGATATATCCAATTTATTAAATATAGATCAGCATTTAATCATAATAGAAATAAATTAGAAATAAGTTGCCAACAGAACGCTGTCTACATTCTTTGTGAGACTCTATTGTACTATAATGGAAAGCATAGTCAACTTTTTTCAGTATAGTAAATAAAAAGGTACCAAAAAAAGAAGAACGAAACGGGTCAGACCGCACCACATATAAATATCATGATCTTTATTAAAGTATAATACATAAAATATGTCAAAAGGAGAAAACAGATACAGGTAGAAGACGACATCACATAAGGGAGCGCAGCAGGGTTAGACAATCATCGCAATCATATAGCTGATGTAAATAAAGTGCAAGTACAACAAAAAAGACAGTATACGCATGAATTAATTACCCATCTGAACTCCCTGATGCAATGGCGCCAACCCCGACGCCATTGGTGGTACGTTAGATTTAAGGAGGCTCTTGCAGTGATGACGCCACCCCCAGACGAAGGTTCGCCGAAACGCGCGTCGGGGTTGGCGCCATTGCATCAGGGAGTTCAGATGGGTAATTAATTCATGCGTATACTGTCTTTTTTGTTGCACTTGCACTTTATTTACATCAGCTATATGATTGCGATGATTGTCTAACCCTGCTGCGCTCCCTTATGTGATGTCGTCTTCTACCCTGTATCTGTTTTCTCCTTTTGACATATTTTATGTATTATACTTTAATAAAGATCGTGATATTTATATGTGGTGCGGTCTGACCCGTTTCGTTCTTCTTTTTTTGGTATTGATTTGCTGTGGGTCATAGGCATTTTGATTGAATGCTATACATGGGACGGACACATTGTGTCCCTTCTGCAAAGCTATTGTGGTGTGGGGTAAATAAAAAGGTATGCTGACTAGAGATGAGCAAACCTTTTGAGATTTGGTTCATTTCCGGTTTGTAGAATTTTTCAAAAAGTTCAGTTTGTACCTGAACTGATTCTAACCAAACCAAACTTTCTGCAATTAGTAAAATATGTCACAGTAGTTGTTCATTTTTTATTAATTTTTGCATTTTCCCTCTCCCCTCCCTAAGCTCTTGAACTCAGTGATAGCAATAGCAAATAATGGCAGAGTGACACTGATGTACAGTACATAGCTATGGGTAAATGCATGGTTAACAATGTTAACAAACAGTGTGTATAAAGACACACTGTATCATTGCATGTTTTATGCTTTTTCATGAAAAAAAGCTTCCAAAAGATGTCCCTTATTGGGGGGAAATAGTGTTTAAACACACACTGTGTTATGGGAAAAAACTGTGGCTTGTTGGGGACAAAGCATCCAAAAGTGATGCCTTAATGGAAGAAGAATGCTTGCACATATTAAAAAATTCACAAGTGATAACTGTCAGGAGAAAGAGTGGCTGGTTCTAAACAAGTCTAAAAAAATTCTGCCTGTTAATTGGTAGCAGCTGGAGTATAGTGTGAATGTAGAAAGGGTAGGGTAATCATGGCATGAGACCACAACAGTAGCGGCAGCAGTAGGAGCATAGCATGGAATACACAAGGCAGTAGATTGGCTGTTTAGGAGTAGTAATAATAGTGGTTGTGTAGTATTAATAGTGGTGACAGTAGGAGATTAGCAGTGAGGAGTAGCAGCTGCAGAGGTGGTTGCAGCAGCAGCAATATGATACAGAATATGTTGGCAGGAAGACAATGGCAGTGGCATGATGGGCGACAACAGTAGCCTTATGGTATAAAACATGATAGTAGGAAGGCAAACAACAGCAGGGGCATGATGGCAGCAGCCATATGGTACAGAACACGATGTTAGGCAGGCAGACAGCAGCAGTGACAAGATGAGGTACTTCAGCAAGCCCAGTTCTAAATCCTACCAGATTCATGCCTCATTCATTTTAACAAAAGTGATGTTTTGGACACTGACAGATGACAACTTGGTTCTCTTGGGTGTTACCACATCCCCTATGACATTGGAGGCTGGGCAAGAGAGAACATACTGTGCTACTTTGAGGCACTGTTCCAGTTTGCCTGCCCAGAAGTCCATGGGGTCTGGGAACAGGGTATTTGTCAGGGAAAGGCCACAGTCATTTAAAGAACGAGCCAATTTTAAACATTTTTTTGATGAAGAAAATGGTCACGTGGACTGAATTACCAATATCAAACAGCAGAATTCAATTTTGATGAATATATGACGGTGTGTCACATTTCCACATTCACGAGACGTGTGGAAAGAACTGTTCCATTGTGTAACAACTAACTGGCTGCTGTGGCTTCTGCTTCTTGTTGTGAAGTAGTTGGGTGAAGTAGTGTATTACATTTGCAGACCAATGAGAGTCAATTTTTTTAAAATGCAGCAGTAGTCTTGCATGCCTGGCTAAAAGTCCCACCACCGCCCAGGCCAGAGACGGAAGTGTGCTACATTTTCAGACCAAAGAGAATTGATTTTTTGGAATGCACCAATGTGGTGATGTGACTGTGTTACATCAAAATGGAACGATCCAGATCCTGAACTAAAATCATTGTCACCCAGTGGGTGATTTTGCTGTCGAATCCAGTTTGTTCTGTTTCGCAGACCAGACACAAAACCACAACTTGTAGCAGTTTTGTGTGCAGTAAAAAAACACAACAAAACAGAACAGAATGCATCCTGATCAGTTTTGTCCCCATGGACAATGAATGGTTTTAAGATCCTCCGCTTGATCTCAAAACAAGAATGCCACAATGCAAGTCTGAAACAGCCATCATGTGAGCATCCTTCTTTTTCTTACCTTCTGGTTTTGCCTACCAATATGTGCAGTAAAATGGTGCTGTGCACCATATTAATAGATTAATCCAAAGGGAACCCAAAAAGTGGGTTCATTTGGATGACAATTAAAAAAAAAAAAATCATAATGCACCCAGTTTGTTATGAATTGATTTGTTCATCCTTAATGTTGACATATACTGCTGTTGCACATATTAAGTTAATGAAAAACAATTCATTTATTTGACATAAACAATACCAAACCATGAGAGCTGATCTAATACTACATACCTTGTCCAGTAGATCTATTTGAAGTGGTTAGAGATGAGCGAGCACTAGAGATGAGCGAGCACTAAAATTCTCGGGCGCTCGTAATTCGAGACGAACTTTTCCCGATGCTCGGGTGCTCGTTTCGAGTAACGAACCCCATTGAAGTCAATGGGAGACTCGAGCATTTTTGCAGGGGACCAAGGCTCTGCCTAGGGAAGGCTGGGTGAAAACCTGGAAACATCAGAAAATGATGGAAAGACCACGGAAATGGACAGGAAACAGCAGGGGCAGCGTGCATGGATGCCTCTGAGGCTGCCTAATCCCACCATTACCCCAAATTCTCAGGCAACAGCCTGGTGGTTACCCTCATGGCAATTGTGCTCACCCAGACCAAGAAAGGCGAGGCACATGCCCATCACATGTTAGGGAAGCACCCAACTAGGTGCAAAGAAAAAATGTTTAGAGAGAGGGCCTGTAGGTGGACCTCCGGAAAAATTGTTTGGAGAGAGGGCCTGTAGGTGGACCTCCGGAAAAATTATTTAGAGAGAGGTCCTGTAGGTGGACCTCCGGAAAAATTGTTTGGAGAGAGGTCCTGTAGGTGGACCTCCGGAAAAATTGTTTAGAGAGAGGGCCTGTAGGTGGACCTCCGGAAAAATTGTTTGAAGAGCGGGCCTATAGGTGGACCTCCGGAAAAATTGTGGTAAAAGAGTGCCAGTTGGACCTCTAAAAAATTGCATGTTTTGTGGGTCAGCGTTAGGCAAAGACGACAAGGAGGAGGAGGAGTAGAGAAGAGGAATCGGATACATAAGTAATGTTAATCTTTAGCTGCTTTCCCCCGGAGGAGATTTGAATTCCGGTGAAATGCAGGCTTTGTTCATTTTAATAAGCGTCAGCCTGTCAGAGTTGTCAGTTGACAGGCGTGTACGCTTATCGGTGATGATGCCACCAGCTGCAATGAATACCCGCTCTGACAACACGCTAGCGGCAGGGCAGGCCAGCACCTCCAAGGCGTACAGCGCCAGTTCAGGCCACATGTCCAGCTTTGAAACCCAGTAGTTGTATGGAGCAGAGTGATCCCTACGGATGTTGGTATGGTCAGCTAGGTACTCCCTCACCATCTTTCTGTACAGCTCCCCCCTACTCTGCCTAGACTGGGGACAGGTGACAGTGTCTTGCTGGAGTGACCAGGGCCTGTTGATATTGATTCACTCTCATACTCCTTTCCTCTACAGGGATGAGAGTGGAAAGGTTCTGCTTGTACCGTGGGTCCAGGAGAGTGAACACCCAGTAATCGGTGTTTGAAAAAATGCTTCTAACGCGAGGGTCACGGGATAGGCAGCCTAACATGAAGTCTGCCATGTGTGCCAACACGCAAGCATTCCCTCTCCTCACTGGCCTGACCCTCCATTTCCTCCTCCTCCTCCTCCAAGTCCTCCTCTTCAGCCCATACACGCTCAAGAGTTAAGGACTGAGCACTGGTACCCTCTTCTGTCTCGTCGTCATTCTCCTCTTCCTCCTCATCCTCATCCTCCGATACGCGCTGAGAAACAGACCGGAGGGTGCTCTGGCGATGTATCTTCCTCCACCGTCTCTTGTGACAAGCGCAAAGCTTCCGACTTCATGCTGAGCAGTGAGTTTTTCAACAGGCAAAGCAGCGGGATGGTGAGGCTGATAATGGCGGCATCGCCGCTGACCATCTGTGTTAACTCCTCAAAGTTGCTCAACACCTGGCAGATATCAGACATCCACGTCCACTCCTCATTGTAGACTTGAGGAATCTGACTGACCTGACTACCAGTTCTGGTGGAAGTTGACATCTGGCAGTCTACAATCGCTGTGCGTTGCTGGTAAACTCTGGATAACATGCTTAGTGTTGAATTCCATCTTGCGGGCACGTCGCACAACAGTCGGTGAGCGGGCAGTTGTAGGTGGCGCTGCTCTGCCCTGAGAGTGGCAGCATCTGTGGTCGACTTGCTGAAATGCGCACAGATGCGGCGCACCTTGGTGAGCAAATCAGACAGATTGGGGTATGTCTTGAGGAACCGCTGAACTATTAGATTGAACACGTGGGCCAGGCATGGCACATGTGTCAGTCTGCCGAGTTGCACAGCCGCCACCAGTTTATGCCCATTGTCACAACCATGCCTGGCTTGAGGTTCAGCGGTGCCAGCCACAGATCGGTCTGCGCCGTGATGCCCTGTAACAGCTCTTGGGCGGTGTGTCTTTTGTCACCTAAGCTCAGCAGTTTGAGCACCGCCTGCTGGCGCTTACCCACGGCACTGCTGCTGCGCCTAGAGCTACCGACTGACGGCGCTGTGCCCATGGATGGTAATTCAGAGGAGGAGGTGGAGGGGTCAGAGGAGGAGGCATAGTAAGTCTGAGAGACTGTGACCGAGGTAGGTCCCGCAATCCTCGGTGTGGGCAGTACATGAGCGGCCCCAGGGTCAGACTCGGTCCCAGCCTCCACCAAGTTAACCCAATGTGCCGTCAGTGATATATAGTGTGGAGGATCGTGGAGGCGAAGGTGTGGTTTTCCGGCGGGAGGCGCTCGTGCCGGGGTCCTGGGCAGTGGGTTGACTAGCAGAGGCAGCGAGTGACACAGGGGAAGGAGCAGTGGTGTGACCCGCAGGAGGTGAACGGCCTTGGTTCCATTGAGTGGGGTGTTTAGCACTCATATGCCTGCGCATGCTGGTGGTGATTAGGCTAGTACTGGTGGCACCCCTGCTGATCCTGGTGTGGCACAGGTTGCACACCACAGTCCGTCGGTCATCCTTTCTTTAAAGAACCTCCAGACATACGAACATCTAGGCCTTGCCACGGGAGCTTCACTACGTGAAACAGTTGCTGCTGATGCACCAGCTCTGGCCCTGCTTCTCCCTCTGGCCAAACCACTGCCTCTTCCAACCTGTTCTGGTGCAGCACTCGCCTCCTCCTCAGAAGCACTGTCTTCACTCGGCTTATCAACCCAGCTTGGGTCAGTCACCTCGTCATCCTCCGATTCCTCAGTCTGCTACCCCCTCGGACTTCCTGCCCTGACAACTGTCTGACAACCGTGTCTCCTCATTGTCCGACACCTCTTTACACACTTCTTCCACTAAGTCAACAAAGTCATCATCATCACCCACAGACTGCGACAGTTGGAAAACTTGGGCATCGGGAAAGAGGTCAGCAGCAACCTGAGAAGTGGTTTGTGACTCTGGGAAGGGTCCAGAAAACAGTTCCTCAGAGTATGCCGGATCGCATTCCAAATTTTCCTGGGAGGGGGCAGACTGGGGGGAAGGAGGTTGAGGAGCCAGAGGAGTGCTCCCTTGGGTAACGTGGGTGGAATGCGTGGAAGACTGACTGGTGGACAAATTACTTGAAGCATTGTCCGCAATCCACGACATCACCTGTTCGCACTGTTGTGGTTTCAACAGTCCTCTACCACGTGTCCCTGTAAGTTGAGACATGAAGCTAGGGAGTGTAGCTCTGCGGCGTTCCCCTGCTCCCTCATCAGCAGGTACTGTCTCAACCTGTCCAGGACCATGGCCTCTGCCCCCTGCAGTAATTGAGTGCCCACGCCCACGTACTCGACCCTTAGCCCTGGGGTTCAACATTTTCTGTATATAAGTGTATTATATGTACAAAAAAAAATGGGCCTGCTGTACTAAAACCCACAAACTTGTTCAATCTGAACAAGAAAATATATAGGTGGATAAGTTAGAGCAAAATTACGTATGTTATTACGTACCGTGCAGTATGGAGCAATTACACTGAAACTATTAGATTAGGCAGACTTGGTCTGCTTAAGTGCAACCCAGACAAATGTCGCACAGAGATTTTTGTAATGTAGCTGTCTCAGTGAGAGCAAAAGACCTTTTTTTATTACGTGACGTACAGAATGTGTCACCTGGACAGAAAATACGGATTGTGCTTTGTATATAGGTGGATAAGTTAGAGCTAAACTACGTATGTTATTACGTACCGTGCAGTATGGAGCAATTACACTGAAACTATTAGATTAGGCAGACTTGGTCTGCTTAAGTGCAACCCAGACAAATGTCGCACAGAGATTTTTGTAATGTAGCTGTCTCAGTGAGAGCAAAAGACCTTTTTTAATTAAGTGACGTACAGAATGTGTCACCTGGACAGAAAATACGGATTGTGCTTTGTATATAGGTGGATAAATTAGAGCTAAATTACGTATGTTATTATGTACCGTGCAGTATGGAGCAATTACACTGAAACTATTAGATTAGGCAGACTTGGTCTGCTTAAGTGCAACCCAGACAAATGTCGCACAGAGATTTTTGTAATGTAGCTGTATCAGTGAGAGCAAAAGACCTTTTTTAATTACGTGACGTACAGAATGTGTCACCTGGACAGCACACCAGGATCAGCAGGGGAGCCACCACTACCAGCCTAACCACTACCAGCATGCGCAGGCATATGAGTGCTAAACACACAACTCAATGGAACCAAGGCCGTTCACCTCCTGCGGGTCACACCACTGCTCCTTCCCCTGTGTCACATGCTGGCTTTGCGAGTAAACCCACCGCCCAGGACCCCAGCACGAGCGCCTCCCACCCCACAACCACCCCTTCACCTCCACGATCCTCCATACCCTACACCAATGTGTCCCAGCGCAGCGTTCAGCTGACTTTGCATCAGACATTGGAGCGCAAGCGCAAATACAATTTCTACCACCCACATGCACAGACCCTAAACGTCCAGATTTTCAAACTGAAGCGTGGAGATGCTGCGCTATAGACTGGTATAGATTGAGGCTTTCCACAATCTGATGGCGGTGGCTGTCCCTCAGTACTTAGTCCCCAGCCGCCACTATTTTTCACGATGTGCCGTCCCAGCCATACACCAGCACGTGTCAGAGAACATCATCCGTGCCCTGACCAACGCGATTACTGAGAAGGTCCACCTAACCACGGACACGTGGACAAGTGCTGGTGGGCAGGGACACTATATCTCCCTGGTGGTACATTGGGTTAACTTGGTGGAGGCTGGGACCGAGTCTGACCCTGGGGCTGCTCATGTACTGCCCACACCGAGGATTGCGGGGCCTACCTCGGTCACGGTTTCTCCGACTTATTATGCCTCTTCCTCCAACCCCTCCTCCTCTCAAATACAATCTGTGAGCACTGCGCCTTCAGTCGGTAGCTCTAGGCGCAGCAGCATTGCCGTGGGTAAGCGCCAACAGGCGGTGCTGAAACTGCTGAGCTTAGGTGACAAGAGGCACACCGCCCAAGAGCTGTTACAGGGCATCACGGCGCAGACCGATCTTTGGCTGGCGCTGCTAAAACTCAAACCAGGCATGGTTGTGTGTGACAATGGGCATAACCTGGTGGCGGCTCTGCAACTCGGCAAACTCACACATGTGCCATTATACACCAATACTATTTCCCAAAGTAACAACAACCCATATAAACACTGCATATAAAACCTGTCTGGCCCACGTGTTCAATCTTGTGGTTCAGTGGTTCCTCAAGACCTACCCCAATTTGTCTGATTTGCTCACCAAGGTGCGACGCATCTGTGCGCATATCCGCAAGTCAACCACAGATGCTGCCACTCAGGGCAGTGCAACGGCGCTTACAACTGATAGCTCACTGACTGTTGTGCAATGTGCCCACACAATGGAATTCCACATTACACATGTTAGCCAGGGTTTACCAGCAGCGCAGAGCGATTGTAGACTGCCAGATGACAACATGCACGAGAACTGGTAGTCAGGTTAGTCAGCTTCCTCAAGTCTACAATGAGGAGTGGACGTGGATGTCTGATATCTGCCAGGTGTTAAGCCACTTTGAGGAGTCAACACAGATGGTCAGCGGCGATGGCCGCCATTATCAGCGTCACCATCCCGCTGTTTTGTCTGCTGAAAAACTTACTGCTCAGCATGAAGTCAGAGGCTTTGCGGTTGTCACAGGAGATGGGGGAAGAAGATACGTTGCTTGATAGCCAGACCACCCTCAGGTCTGTTTCTTAGCGCGTATTGGAGGAGGAGGAGGATGAGGAGGAAGAGGAGGAAGAGAAGGAGACTGTTGGCGAGACTGAAGAGGGTACCTATGCTCATTCCTTCTTATCTGTTGAGCGTGTATGGGCTGAAGAGGAGCAGTTGGAGGAGGAGGAAATGGAGAGTCAGCCTATTGAGGAAAGGGAATTCTTGCGTGTTGGGACTCTTGTGCACATGGCTGACTTCATATTAGGCTGCCTTTCCCGTGACCCTCGCATTTTTGACAACACTGATTACTGGGTGTTCACCCTCCTGGACCCCCGGTACAAGCAGAACTTTTCCACTCTCATTCCTGTAGAGGAGAGGAGTATGAGAGTGAATCAATATCAACAGGCCCTGGTGCACAAGCTGAAACTATCCTTCCCATCTGACACTGCTAGCGGCAGAGGACGTAGTTCTGTGGGCCAACTAGAGGGGGAGAGGAGGGGAGCAGGCAGCTTGTCATGCACTGGCAGGGGAACACTCTCCAAGGACTTTGCCAGTTTTATGTCACCCCAGCAAGACTATGTCACCCGTCCCCCAGTAGGGGGGAGCTGTTCAGAAAGATGGTGAGGGAGTACCTAGCTGACCATACCAATGTCCTGCGTGATCACTCTGCTCCATACAATTAATGGGTTGCAAAGCTGGACACGTTGCCCGAACTGGCGCTGTACGCCTTGGAGGTGCTGGCCTGCCCTGCTGCTAGCGTGTTGTCAGAGTGGGTCTTCAGTGCAGCTGGTGGCATCATCACTGATAAGCGTACACGCCTGTCAACTGGCAGCGCTGACAGGCTGACAATTATTGAAATGAATAAAGCCTGGATTTCACCGGAATGCAAATCTCCACCGGGGGAAAGCAGCTCAACATGAAGATTCTTTATGTATCCTCTCCTCTCATCATCCTCCTTTTCGCACACAAACGCTGAGCCAACAGGCAATGTTTCTGAGGGCCAACTGGCGCTCTTTACAAACAATGTTTACGGAAGGCCACCTACAGGCTCTCTCTGCAATAAATTTTTTAGGAGCATCCACTACAGACACTCAAAAACAATTTTACAGGAGGGTCAACTACAGACACTCCAAAACAAATTTTTGGGAGGCTCACCTACAGCCATTTGACTGCAATCTCAGTCTGACCAAGGCATTGGTGGTGTCTCCACCATGCTGTGTCAGTGTAAAATTTTATGTGCTTCACCTGCTACCTGAGTGTAACTTGGTCACTCTGGGTTCACCGCCATGCTGTGTCAGGGTAAAATTTTATGTGCTTCACCTGCTACCTGAGTGTAACTTGGTCACTCTGGGTTCACCGCCATGCTGTGTCAGGGTAAAATTTTATGTGCTTCACCTGCTACCTGAGTGTAACTTGGTCACTCTGGGTTCACCACCATGCTGTGTCAGTGTAAAATTGTATGTGCTTCACCTGCTACCTGAGTGTAACTTGGTCACTCTGGGTTCACCGCCATGCTGTGTTAGTGTAAAATTGTATGTGCTTCACCTGCTACCTGAGTGTAACTTGGTGACTCTGGGTTCACCGCCATGCTGTGTCAGTGTAAAATTTTATGTGCTTCACCTGCTACCTGAGTGCAACTTGGTCACTCTTGGTTCACTGCCATGCTGTGTCAGTGTAAAATTTTATGTGCTTCACCTGCTACCTGAGTGTAACTTGGTCACTCTGGGTTCACCGCCATGCTGTGTCAGGGTAAATTTTTGGGTGGCTCACCTGCTACCTCAACTAACTTGGTCACTTGTTGGTGTCAACATTAGAGTGCGGCTACTATACCGCACACGACAAAATTGTTCACTGCACTGTAGTATATATAACTGAGAGAAAAAAAGGAATTTTTAGACTGCGGCTAATTTAACGCAAACCACTCCATTTTTCACTGAACTGTAGTACATATAACTGAGAAAAAATACGTATTTTATAGACTGACACTGCTGTACAGCACACTACAGAATTGTTCACTGGACTGTAGTACATATAACTGAGAAAAAAAACGTAGTCTTTAAATGGCGGCTATTGTACCGCAAACCACTCCATTTTTCACTGGACTGTAGTACATATAACTGAGAAAATACGTAGTCTTTAAATGGCGGCTATTGTACCGCAAACCACTCCATTTTTCACTGGACTGTAGTACATATAACTGAGAAAATACGTAGTCTTTAAATGGCGGCTATTGTACCGCAAACCACTCCATTTTTCACTGGACTGTAGTACATATAACTGGGAAAATACGTAGTCTTTAAATGGCGGCTATTTTGCCGCCAACCACTCTATTTTTCACTGGACTGTAGTACATATAACTGAGAGAAAATACGTATTTTATAGACTGACGCTGCTGTACAGCACACTACAGAATTGTTCACTGGACTGTAGTATATATAAATGAGAGAAAAAAACAGTCTTTAAATGGCGGCTATTGTACCGCAAACTACTCATTTTTTCACTGGACTGTAGTATATATAACTGGGAGGAAAAAACGTAGTCTTTAGACTGTGGCTAATTTAACGCAAACCACCCCATTTTTCACTGGACTGTAGTATATATAACAGAAAAAAATGTAGTCTTTAAATGGCGGCTATTGTACTGCAAAGTACTCCATTTTTCACTGGACTGTAGTACATATAACAGAGAAAATACGTATTTTATAGACTGACGCTACTGTACAGCACACTACATAATTGTTCACTGCACTGTAGTATATATAACAGAGAAAAAACGTATTCCCTAGACTGACGCTACTGTACAGCACACTACATAATTGTTAATTGGACTGTAGTGTATAGAAATGAGAGAAAAAACGTATTCCCTACACTGCACTACAGATCCCAGCAAGCCAAGGTACAGTAGCAGCAGCAGCAGCAGCAAAAATGACTACTGAGAGGACTTTGGGCAATTTCTTTTGGGTCTGTGTGGACCACGTGCTGTCCCTTCTGCCACCAGTTGCTGTGCACAGTGTGCAGCCAAGATGGCGGTAGCTGCACTACAAGTCCCAGCCAGCAGCCAGGAGGAGACCAAAAAAAAAGGTGCTTGTAGCCCTTAGAAGGGCTGTTGGGTTCTCTGAGCATGATTCCTGCCTAACTAACATCTAAACTCAGGCCCTAACACTCTCCCTGACAGACAGCAGCTCTATCCCTAATCTCATGCAGGCGGCGTCTGACGCGAGCAGCTCGGGACCAGATTCTTATATTCCCAGGTCATCTGATCTGGCCAGCCAATCCCTGCTATCGACTTGTAGGGGCCCCACGTGATGCTAGGAGGTACCAAAGACTCTCCTGCATGTTGATTGGCTGAGAAAAGGCGCCTAACATGCAGGAAGAGGAAGATGCCATTTCCTCGAGGATAGCGATATGCTCGTCCGAGTATCGAGCATATGCGAATACCCTAATGCTCGAACGAGCATCAAGCTCGGACGAGCATGTTCGCTCATCTCTAGAAGTGGTTCTTCTGAATGTATGCCCAAACATAGAGTGTGTGCGAAAGCATATAAGATCCCCACAAATTTCCATGCGGATTTATGTGTGCTTCGGCAATTTCTAATTGAGGATTAGATGTGGTTGTTTCCCATCCTGGAAAAGGGTAAAATCTGCAGCTAAAACCGCAAACATAATTCACCTGCTGCAGTTTTGAAAATCCAAGCGGCAGGTCAACTTCCGCATGGAAAAAATCCGCAAAGTGTATATGACATTTGTGTATTCTGATATACTTTGCTGTGTTATGTGAAAAAAAGCAAAAGCTAAATATTTGTGCAAATATTTTTTGCAACACTTTCAAGACAGAATTCGGGAGTGCAGGACATGATAAATTCCCTCCTCTATAAATGGGAAACTTTTTTTAGCATACTGTTGTCCATAAAAGTCCATGGACACATCAGTGTCAGGAGATTTTACCACCATAATGTATACTGTGCACCACAGAGAGATGTGAATTTAGCTTAAATGACTAATGACATGCAGATTAAAAAATGCATAAACCACTTATTGCTGTTTTAGGCAGTTTTCTTCTACATAATTGATCATTTGAGTTATGATAAGCCTTTTTAAGTTTGCGTAGTTTTAAATGGAAACTGTAAAGCTGTAAGGTGTGCTTTTAAAAATTCTAAACATATGATAAGGTTCCATTTTTCTCCATGTTTATTTCTAAAGCACGTATTTGTTGTGTTTTGTCAGGTTTGTATGTATTTTTGCTTTTGGCTATACTGTCATTACCCACTTTACTTTTTTTTCTTCTCTTTATGTCTTTTTTTTATATTATGTCCCACCACCGCAATTCTATTTCCCTAGGTTTTCTTCCTTTCTTTTTTTTGTGTTCCCCCTGCGGCTTTTCCCAACTGCCAGCGGATGACATTTCCTTTCATGTTCGGGCTGAGCAGAGGCTTTGAATGGGGGTTTGATTCCTTTAAGATAATAGCTGGTTCCCTGTCAGATGCAGACTGATCAGTTAAAACCTTAATCACGGGCTGTCTGCTTGCATGGCACTTATTTTTAAGAGATTAATCCCCTAAGCTCTGCACCAGCATACATTCAGAGGGGGGAAAAAGGGCAGCGTTTTCATTTTCTTATTGTTTCCTCTTCTCTTTCTTTTGTCCAAACCACTTTCCTCATTTGCCTGGCCTGGGGAGTACCATTTACTATCTTATTTTCCCTACATTTGTCAATCAACTTGAGAAGTACAAATATGTAGCTAGCTATCTATAAATGGAAAATTACACATGTAGATTTTATATTCTCCTCCCAGCTATGACATTACTATTTTCTTTTTTTCACGACAGTGATGCTAAAATGGTGATTATATTTCAATTCAGTATGTAAACCCGAATAACTGTCTCACTTTATTGCGGTCAGAAAGATATTGATGTTCTAAATGCCTTACTACTTTAGTTCATGCTTTCACACTAAGTTTATGTAAAGGGATATTAACTAGAGATGAGCGAGCACTAAAATGCTCGGGTGCTCGTTATTCGAGTCGAACTTTTCCCGATGCTCGGGTGCTCGTTTCGAATAACGAACCCCATTGAAGTCAATGGGAGACTCAAGCATTTTTTGCAGGGGACCGGGGCTCTGCCTAGGGAAGGCTGGGTGAAAACCTGGAAACCTCAGAAAATGATGGAAACACCACGGAAATGGACAGGAAACAGCAGGGGCAGCATGCATGGATGCCTCTGAGGCTGCCTAATCGTACCATTTTTTCTAAATCTGGCCAATAGTCTGGGGATGACCCCAAGGCAATTTTCAGGGACACGGTAATGGTGACCCACTTAAAAATGTTGCCTGACAACGTGGCGGTGAACCCCTGATTGTCTGTCTTTCAATAAGATTGCAGTGTAAAGCATGGTGGTGAGCCTCAGTAATAAGATTGCACTGTAAAGCATAGTGATGAGCCTCAGTATGACTTTTTAGATGGAGATTGCATGTGGTCATTTACTCCCTGGAACCCCGTAGTCACCCCTTCTCTGATGTGCTACCCCAGAACATTCTCTGCCCCAATTTGCAAGACCATTTGTAGTCTCCGTGTGCTGACAGTGGGGATTTACCAGTGTTGTCTGAGGTGGTGGACAATGGCGAGACACAGGTGTCGGGGGGTGAGGTAGTTGTATGGGAAGCAAGTTACAGTGGGGACTTTCTCATGATGGGACAGATTCAATTGTGTTTAGAAAGGCTGATGGGCTTCCGTCAGCACTGTGTGTATAGAAACCCATGGCCTTTCATAAAAATAGTCTGGCGATGACCCCAAGGCAATTTTCAGGGACACGGTAATGGTGACCCACTTAAAAATGCTGCCTGACAACCTGGCGGTGAACCCCTGATTGTCTGTATTTCAATAAGATTGCAGTGTAAAGCATGGTGGTGAGCCTCAGTAATAAGATTGCAGTGTAAAGAATGGTGGTGAGCCTCAATATGACTTTTTAGATGGAGATTGCATGTGGTCACGTACTCCCTGGAACCCCTTAGTCACCCCTTCTCTGATGTGCTACCCCAGAACATTCTCTGCCCCAATTCGCAAGACCTTTTGCAGTCTCCTTGGGGGGACTTTCTCATGATGGGACAGATTCAACTTGGGTGGATCAGGCACAGGAACAGATCAATTTTTTTTTTTTTGTGTTTATTTAACTTTTATTTAGCACAAATAACCACAGAGATATTTATTCGTTCTCTTCGCTGCGCAGTCGCAGGCGTTGGGGTTCGTCACTTTGATGGCGAGCTGTGCCGCTCTCTCCACAATGGTCTTTCGGTTCTTTGAGGAGACGTTTTGGGGGCGATTTCTGCACAGAAAGACTTGTTGCTCATCAACAGAACCTCGAGCTCCTTGACATTGTGGACCAGGAATTTGCGGAACCCTGTGGGCAGCATGTGTTTGGTCTTCTTGTTGCTACCGTATCCAATGTTGGGCAATATAGATACGCAGGTAATATTTTTTCACACCTATCCCAAAAAAACATTTCACGCAGTTTGCGCAAATAAAACTGGAAACTGGAACTGGAGAGAGGGCCTGTAGGTGGACCTCCTGAAAAATTGTTTGGAGAGAGGGCCTGTAGGTGGACCTCCGGAAAAATTGTTTGGAGAGAGGGCCTGTAGGTGGACCCCCGGAAAAATTGTTTGGAGAGAGGGCCTGTAGGTGGACCTCTGGAAAAATTGTTTGGAGAGAGGGCCTGTAGGTGGACCTCCGGAAAAATTGTGGTAAAAGAGTGCCAATTGGACCTCTGAAAAATGGCGTTTTTTTGGTCAGTGTTAGGCAAAGACGATATGGAGGAGGAGTAGGAGGAGTAGAGAAGAGGAATTGGATACATAAGTAATGTTAATCTTTAGCTGCTTTCCCCCGGAGGAGATTTGAATTCCGGTGAAATCCAGGCTATGTTCATTTTAATAAGCGTCAGCCTGTCAGCGCTGTCAGTTGACAGGCGTGTACGCTTATCAGTGATGACGCCACCAGCTGCACTGAATACCCCCTCTGACAGCACGCTAGCGGCAGGGCAGGCCAGCACCTCCAAGGCGTACAGCGCCAGTTCAGGCCATGTGTCCAGCTTTGAAACACAGTAGTTGTATGGAGCAGAGTGATCACGCAGGACATTGGTATGGTCAGCTAGGTACTCCCTCACCATCTTTCTGTACAGCTCCCCCCTACTCTGCCTAGACTGGGGACAGGTGACAGTGTCTTGCTGGGGTGACATAAAAGTGGCAAAGGCCTTGGAGAGCGTTCCCCTGCCAGTGCTGGACAAGCTGCCTGCTCGGCTCCTCTCCCCCGCTACTTGGCCCCCAGAACCATGCCCTCTGCCGCTAGCGGCATCAGATGGGAAGGATTGTTTCATCTTGTGCACCAGGGCCTGTTGATATCTATTCACTCTCATTCTCCTTTCCTCTGCAGGGATGAGAGTGGAAAGGTTCTGCTTGTACCGTGGGTCCAGGAGAGTGAACACCCAGTAATCGGTGTTTGAAAAAATTCTTCTAACGCGAGGGTCACGGGATAGGCAGCCTAACGAAGTCTGCCATGTGCGCCAGAGTCCCAACACGCAAGAATTCCCTCTCCTCACTGGCCTGACTCTCCATTTCCTCCTCCTCCTCCTCCTCCAAGTCCTCCTCTTCAGCCCATACACGCTCAAGAGTTAAGGACTGAGCACTTGTACCCTCTTCTGTCTCGCCGACATTCTCCTCCTCTTCCTCCTCATCCCCCTCCTCCGATACGCGCTGAGAAACAGATCGGAGGGTGCTCTGGCTATCAAGCGACATATCTTCCTCCACCGTCTCTTGTGACAAGCGCAAAGCTTCCGACTTCATGCTGAGCAGTGAGTTTTTCAACAGGCAAAGCAGCGGGATGGTGAGGCTGATAATGGCGGCATCGCCGCTGACCATCTGTGTTGACTCCTCAAAGTTGCTCAACACCTGGCAGATATCAGACATCCACGTCCACTCCTCATTGTAGACTTGAGGAATCTGACTGACCTGACTACCAGTTCTGGTGGAAGTTGACATCTGGCAGTCTACAATCGCTCTGCGCTGCTGGTAAACTCTGGATAACATGTTTAATGTTGAATTCCATCTCGTGGGCACATCGCACAACAGTCGGTGAGCGGGCAGTTGTAGGCGGCGCTGCGCTGCCCTGAGAGTGGCAGCATCTGTGGTCGACTTGCGGAAATGCGCACAGATGCGGCGCACCTTGGTGAGCAAATCAGACAGATTGGGGTATGTCTTGAGGAACCGCTGAACTATTAGATTGAACACGTGGGCCAGGCATGGCACATGTGTCAGTCTGCCAAGTTGCAGAGCCGCCATCAGGTTACGCCCGTTGTCACACACAACCATGCCTGGCTTGAGGTTCAGCGGTGCCAGCCACACATCGGTCTGCGCCATTATGCCCTGTAACAGCTCTTGGGCAGTGTGCCTTTTGTCACCTAAGCTCAGCAGTTTGAGCACCGCCTGCTGGCGCTTACCCACGGCACTGCTGCTGCGCCTAGAGCTACCGACTGAAGGCGCCGTGCTCCCGGATGGTAATTCGGAGGAGGAGGAGGGGTCAGAGGTAGGTCCGACCGAGGTAGGCCCCGCAATCCTCGGTGTGGGCAGTACATGAGCAGCCCCAGGGTCAGTCTCGGTCCCAGCCTCCACCAAGTTAACCCAATGTGCCGTCAGTGAGATGTAGTGTCCCTGCCCGGCAGCACTTGTCCACGTGTCCGTGGTTAGGTGGACCTTCTCAGAAACAGCGTTGGTCAGGGCACGGAGGATGTTCTCTGACACGTGCTGGTGTATAGCTGGGATGGCACATCGGGAAAAATAGTGGCGGCTGGGGACCGAATACTATGGGGCAGCCACCGCCATGAGATTGCGAAAGGCCTCGGTCTCTACCAGCCTATAGGGCAGCATCTCCAGGCTCAGCAATTTGGAGATGTGGACGTTGAGGGCTTGGGCATGTGGGTGGGCGGAACTGTATTTCCTCTTGCGCTCCAGCGTCTGCTGTAAAGACAGCTGAACGCTGTGCTGGGACACATTGGTGGACACTGTGGAGGATCGTGGAGGCGAAGGTGTGGTTTTCCGGCGGGAGGCGCTCGTGCCGGGGTCCTGGGCAGGGGGTTGACTAGCAGAGGCAGCAAGTGACACAGGGGAAGGAGCAGTGGTGTGACCCGCAGGAGGTGGTGAACGGCCTTATTTCCATTGAATGGGGTGTTTAGCACTCATATGCCTGCGCATGCTGGTGGTGGTTAGGCTAGTAGTGGTGGCAACCCTGCTGATCCTGGTGTGGCACAGGTTGCACACCACAGTCCGTCGGTCATCCTCAATTTCTTTAAAGAACCTCTAGACTTGCGAACATCTAGGCCTCGCCACGGGAGCTTCACTACGTGAAACAGTTGCTGCTGATGCACCAGCTCTGGCCCTGCTTCTCCCTCTGGCCACACCACTGCCTCTTACAACCTGTTCTGGTGCAGCACTCGCCTCCTCCTCAGAAGCACTGTCTTCACTCGGCTTATCAACCCAGCTTGGGTCAGTCACCTCGTCATCCTCCGATTCCTCAGTCTGCTCCCCCCTCGGACTTCCTGCCCTGACAACAACTTCACCACTGTCTGACAACCGTGTCTCCTCATCGTCCGACACCTCTTTACAAACTTCTTCCACTAACTCAACATTGTCATCATCATCATCATCACCCACAGACTGCGACAGTTGGAAAACTTGGGCATCGGGGTCAGCAGCAACCTGAGAAGTGGTTTATGACTCTGGGAAGGGTCCAGAAAACAGTTCCTGAGAGTATGCCGGATCGCATTCCAAATTTTCCTGGGAGGGGGCAGACTGGGGGGTAGGAGGTTGAGGTGGAGGAGCCAGAGGAGTGCTCCCTTGGGTAACGTGGGTGGACTGCGTGGAAGACTGACTGGTGGACAAATTATTTGAAGCATTGTCCGCAATCCACGACATCAGCTGTTCGCACTGTTGTGGTTTCAACAGTTTCTACCACGTGTCCCTGTAAGTTGAGACATGAAGCTAGGGAGTGTAGCTCTGCGGCGTTCCCCTGCTCCCTCATCAGCAGGTACTGTCTCACCCTGCCCAGGACCACGGCCTCTGTCCCCTGCAGTAATTGAATGCCCACGCCCACGTCCTCGACCCTTAGCCCTGGGGTTCAACATTTTCTGTATATAAGTGTATTATATAAAAAATAAATGGGCCTGCTGTACTGAAACCCACAAACTTGTTCAGTCTGGTTTAATTAAGTGACGTACAGAAAGTGTCACCTGGACAGAAAATACGGATTGGAGTGAGTGTACTGAACTGTGACACACAGAATGGTTCCACACTGCTGTGTGAAATGGATTTGTATCACTGAGATATAACATTAAAAAAAAAGGGGGTTATATATGGCGATAGCTGCACTAGTAGTGCCAGCCAGCCAGCCAAGCCAGGAGACAAAAAAAAAATTTCTTGTAGCCCTTAGAAGGGCTGTTGGGTTCTTTGTGGGTGATTCCTGCCTAACAGAGAACTAAATGCAGGCCCTAACACTCTCCCTGTAACGCAGCAGCGATATTCCTAACGACATCCAGACAGCATCTGGGCCGAGCACCGCTGCCAGTCACTAGTATATTCCAGGGTCACCTGATCAGGCCAGCCAACCCCTGCTATCGACATGTAAGGGCCCCACGTGATGCTGGGTGTACCGCAGAGTCTCCTGGCTTGTGATTGGCTGAGTTTATAGGCGCCAAAAATGCACGATGCGGAAGTTGCCATTTCCTCGAGCATGGCGAGATACTCATCCGAGCAGCGAGCACTTACAAGTACCCTAATACTCGAACGAGCACCAAGCGTGGACGAGTATGCTCGCTCATCTCTAATATTAACTTAAAGTACGAGTTGTGAGAACAGTTTACAATTTTTTTCTAGCTGAATAAAATAAGTATTTCATTCAACTCAGCAAGCTACTTGATTCAATTATTAGGCTACACACTCACAAATGTGTATATTTTACGGTCTGTAAACCACAGATCCGAAAAATACAGATAAAGGTCATGTGCATGCCGCATTTTTGGTGGACCCAATAGTAGAAATGTCTGTTCTTGTACACAAAATGGACATTAATAGGACATATTCTATAAATTGCGGGATGAGCACACGGATGGAATCCACATGCTGTTTGCACTTTTTGAGACCCTATAGAAATAAATAAGTCTGCATGGGATGCGCAAAAAATGCAGATAGCACGCTAAAGAAAAACATATATTTTTAAATCCACCCATTTCACTCTGGTCACTGATTTGATAACGTATGAAAAAAATCACAGCCAACATTTTTTATAGCTGAAATGGAAAACTAGAAGGCATGATGAAAATTATAAGCAGATGAGATGAGCAAATTAATTGTAAACTAATCATATTCATTATGAACATCACTAAAATTCTACTTCCAAAGTAAGAAAACTTTTGGAGATTTGATTCAGATGAATCATGCACCCACCATTTTACATTTCAAAAGAAAAACTAAGTGGAGAGGCTTCACACTAAGTTGTGGATAGTGAAGGGTGCTATACCTTCTGGATCACCCAAATCCAGTGTGAGAGAAAATGAAGGAAAAAATACAAGTATGCACACTTACTTCTGGAATAGTGTAAGTGTAATAATTTATTAAAATAGTGTAGAAAAATAAAAATTTAAAGAAACAAAAAATGATAACCTGTTGGTAGCAATAGAAGGCGCACTACAATATCCACATAAGGATGCACTGTGATATACCATTAATTTGAAGGTCTCCAAGAGTTGTAGCATAAATTCATAGTAACATGAAAAACACTGTAGCAACCAATAGATGCACTATAATAACAAAAACGCACTATGGAATCAAAAACGCACTGAAAAGTCCCATACAGTATATCCAGAGTTACATCCAACTATAGCACCAGGTTAGTCACTTCGTATAATAACAACGTACAAGTAGATTGCAATGTTGGTTAGTTCGTAGGTTGCATTCTGTTGTTAGTTGATATATATTTAAAGTATGAGCTTAGGACAGAAATCCCATCTAATACTGTAGAAATAGTTCAATGGGAATTGTGCACTGTTCAGACCAACGATGGATAACACTTCCCATATGCTGTTATATTTCCATGTTTATATGGGATTGTATAACGCAGTGAACTTGTCCATCTTAAAGGGGTTCTCCGGGAATTAAGAAAATGAAAATACGTAAATATTACTTTATTATAAACAAATTCCCAAATATCTTTCATTAGTTATAATGGCTCGTTTTGTCTGGGGAGCAATCAGGAGAAACAAAATGGCCGCCGTCCTATAAGTACACACAGAACCTGTCCTAATCACACAGGAGGACAAGTTACTTCACATCACTGAGGTAAAGAGCTGCCTCATCCTCCTCTCTGCTCTACTTGTCAGGGATTATGATCCTGAATACAGTTTAATATAACATTTAGCTGAATCTCTGAAGGAATGGCGTTAATGAGGAGACATGAAGTACAGAGAGGACGGACAGGACAGACTGTGGTAATGGAGACTGCAGACAAGAGCTGCTGCTTATTATCCACATCTGCTCATGAACTCAATTCCTACAGAGATTCATCTGAAGATTTTATCAGTATTCAGGATCATAATCCCTGACAAGTAGAGCAGAGAGGAGGATGAGGCAGCTCTTTACCTCAGTGATGTGAAGTAACTTGTCCTCCTGTATGATCAGGACAGGTTTTGTGTGTATTAATAGGACGGCGGCCATTTTGTTTCTCCTAATGATTGCTCCCCAGACAAAACGAGCCATTATAACTAATGAAAGGTATTTGAGAATATATTTATAATAAAGTAATATTTAAGTATTTTAATTTTCTTAATTCCCGGAGAACCCCTTTAATGTTCTTATGTGGTAAATCTAATAAAAGCTTGCCCTTGTGGGCTCTTTCCCATCTTCATTCGATATCGGTTACCTGTTGGAGAGTTACTTGTATGGATGCCAGCGCTGTATATGGGTCTCTGGCGTAGTTGTAATACCGTGCGGCTTCGGAGAGGCGCGTGGTTCGGGCGTTATGTGCAGCGTTCCTCCCTGCGGTACCTTGTGATCTCGTAGTCACGTGATCAGATGGTCAGGTGATCCAACAGACCCTTCCGGCTCACAGGTCCTATGCAAGCAAGGTCCCCTGTTAAGGATATCGCATCAGGAGCATCTCTTTTCACCAATTATAAAATGTAATCGTTGGGTCCGGACCCCGATTCTGTTCATACTTGATATTATTCTGCACCAGACACGTTTCGGAGCCCCGGCTCCTTCATCAGTGGTTATGCAAAGGGGATGTCTCCTGCTTACCCTTTATATAGTCAATCTGTCAAATGCTTGTAACAAGTGGACCGGATTTTTGTTAAACCATATTGTTAAAATGTCTCGCGCTGAATCAAAGAGGATTTTTTATTTCAATGCACTAGTGCCACTTGGATTAAATGCAGTGATGGAGTTGTTTGGCTTTTTATGATTTTGGGTGGGGGACCCAGGACATAGGGGTCTGGCTGTTTTATCCCAGCACCTCAATCTCCCCTTGGTTTTGGGTTCCTCACCTTGTTTCCTTCAGACTGGTCCATCCTTCATCTTCTGCATTTATTTACCTGCATTTATTTATTTATATTTATTTATATACTTGCATGAATTAGTACTATGGAACAGATATGGATATTTGGAGAACTACACAGTTGGTTTATATTGATATATGTCTGTCCAGATTTTTGTATATATTTTCTATTTTTTCTTTTTTTTATATATATATATTTTTTTTAAGAAATTGTTCTTAAGTTGGAATAGACAAAAAACGCAAAGAAAATGCAACAAAAACGCACACTGTCATATAATATAATGGCAATACCGAAAAGTGATATGATAAATGTTGGGGAGTAAAGACAAAAAACGTTTATATAAGATGGATTATTTAATATAGCAGAAATGGCCCAAAAATCCGGTCCACTTTTTACAAGCACCCCAGATTGACTATAAAAAGGGTAAGCACGAGACATCCCCTTTGCATAACCACTGATAAAGGAGCCGGGGCTCCAAAACATGTCTGGTGCAGAATAATATCAAGTGTGAACTGAATCGGGGTCCTGACTCAATTATTACATTTTATAATTGGTGAAAAGAGATGCTCCTGATGCGATATCCTTAACGGGGGACCTTGCTTTTATAGGACCTGTGAGCCGGAAGAGTCTGTTGGATCACCTGACCATCCGATCACGTGACTACGAGATCACGAGGTACCAGAGGGCCGAACGCTGCACACCACGCTGGAACCACGCCCCTCTCCGAAGCCGCGCCGCATTACAACTACGCCAGAGACCCATATACAGCGCTGGCATCCATACAAGTAACTCCCCAACAGGTAAACGATATCAAGTTAACTGCGCTATGCAATCCCATATAAATATGGAAATATAACAGCATGTGGGAAGTGTTATCCAACGTTGGTCTGAACAGTGCACAATTCCCATTGAACAATAGATGGGATTTTTGTCCTAAGCTCATGCTTTAAATATATATCAACTAACAACAGAATACAACCTATGAACTAACCAACATTGCTATCTACTTAGACCTTGTTATTATACAAAGTGACTAACCTGGTGCTATAGTTGCATGTAACTGTAGATATATGGGACTTTTCAGTGCGTTTTTGTTTCCATAGTGCATTTTTGTTATTATAGTGCATCTGTTGGTTGCTACAGTGTTTTTCATGTTACTATGAATTTATGCTACAACTCTTGGAGACCTTCAAATTAATGGTATATCACAGTGCATCCTTATGTGGATATTGTAGTGTGCCTTCTATTGCTACCAACAGGTTATCCCCTAGTGCAGGGGTGGCCAACCTATGGCTCTTGAGCCACATGTGGCTCTTTGCCTCTTCAAGTGTGGCTCTTTTAGTGGAGCCGGGAAGCAGTCAGGCCACCACACTCTCCACCTCATGCTCAGATCTCCTTTCCTGATCGCGCACCATTACTACTCTGCAGCTCCAGTTCACTCTTCACTACGTCCTGATGCACACAGTGTCAGAATGTGGTATGTGGAGACACGCGCTATCACCTGGTGTTGTGCGCATCAGGTCACATTGGAGAGCGTGTCAGACTTGCAGAGTAGCAAGTGCCCAATCAGGGGAGGTAGGAGACTTTTCTAAATTATAGAACTGAGCATGGGGGTCTGATCTAGGCATGGGAGGTTCTGATCTGAGCATGTGGTGGGAGTCTGATCTGAGCATGGAGGTGTCTGATCTGAGCACGATGGGGGGGGGGGCGTCTGATCTCAGCATTGGGGTCTGATCTGAGTATGGGGGGGATCTAATCTGAGCATGGGGGTCTAATATGAGCATGGGGGTGTCTGATCTGAGCATGGGGTGTCTGATCTGAATATGGGTGTGTCTGATCGGAGCATGGGGGGTCTAATCTGCGCATTGGGGGTCTGATCTGAGCATGGGGGATCTAATTTGAGCATGGAGGTGTCTGATCTGAGCACTGGGGGTCTGATCTGGGCATTGGGGGTCTGATCTGAGCATGGGGGTCTAATCTGAATATGGGGGGGCAGATCTGAACATAAGGGTCAGATTTGAGCATGAGGGATCTGGTGTGAGCATGGGGGTCTGGTCTGAGCATGGACGGTCTAATCGGAACATGGAGGGTCAGATCTGAGCATGGGGGTTATGATCTGAGCATGGGAGGAGATCTGAGTAATGGGGGAGATCTGAGTACTGAGGGTCTGACACTGGAAGTCTGATTTGTGTTGATGATCATATTTTAGGTCACATGAGGATTTGGGGTCTGATTTAGGAGTTTAATCTGAGGTCTGATGAAAAAGATTTTTTTCCTTTTTTTTCTGCTAATGAAAAATAAGATCAGATCAGATGAAAAATATTTTTTTTTCTTATTTTTCTCCACTAAAACCTAGGTGCATCTCATAGGGCGAAAAATACGACGACTCATGTGCCAATGTATAGTTTGTGGCTCCTGGTAGTCATATGTTTTTTTTTTCCTGGCTCTTTGTGTCTGTAAGGTTGGCCACCCCTGCCCTAGTGGACTTTTACGGTCTGTTGTATTGGGTTGTTTTCTCCCTATAGGGATTTTAATAATTATTTTTTATATATTTTTTTCTATAAATTTTTATTTTTCCACACTATTTTAATAAATTATTACTCTTACACTATTCCAGAAGTAGGTGTGCATACTTGTATTTTTTCCTTCTTTTTACATTTGAAGTTTGGTACACTAGAGAAGGAAGCAGGGCTCGAAGTTGCAGATGGAAGATTATATGACCCTTGGAAGGGCCCTGGCTGGCCGGCTTTTTTACAATACCTTGCAGTCAATCAAGAGAGAGGATATTGACTGGTTTATCAAGCACTATGTTAGCTCCCTATCAGAAACACCATTCTGAGCTCAGCATCTGATGTGATAGGGCAAGTCTGTCACAAATACAGCAATTACACACACACACACACACAAGCCTGCCATTTTAGGGTCTTACAGTGTGAGGGATTGAGAAGATATATTTCTTAGGTAGATTCAATTACTTGAAAGAAAGTCATGTTTCATCATTAGGGACATGATAGGGTAAGTTAGTGTATTGTGTATCTGTTACAGACAAATACAGAATGTTTTGCACTGCACATAAACTTAAAAAAAAACTTTGTGCAGAAACCAGCCTTTTACTTTTCAAAAATGTATTTAGCAGCGTCAGACATTGCACAATTGCACCTTTTTGTTTCAAAAAACCTGCTGCAACTTTCTATAGTTAATAAGTTTGCAAATAAGTGTATGTTCTTGCATCACTGACAGTGTATATTTTCCCCACAAATTTTGTCCAATTATGCATTAAAAAACAGTTGAAAATGTTATCAAAAACAATTGTATTTAGCACAGACTAGTGTATATAAACTGAAGTACTGATCTGCATCACAGTTGCCATATATCATAGTAGTGAACTTTGTTGATGCAGGCTCAAAAGCTGTGTCAGAACTAGGGAAAGCACAGGTGGTAAGAGTGGTGGTGGTGGCAGAAGTGATGCAATTTTTGTCATTGGGAGCTCTCTGTAGTATATTCCATTTGGTCATTTTTTTCCATAGTGCTGTCCATTATTGTAGCGGACTCTGTCCAACTGCAAATGATTTTCCTAAAAAAATTCATGAAAATTGTCTTCCAAAATATCAATTTCTAAATCATGTACTTGACCTAACATACTGTACATTGGATGAGACTCAAATTGCAAAAAAGGGGTTATGCCACGACTGGTTTCAAAAATGAAAAACAGACATAATATACAGTATGTAGAATTAATTTTTTTGCGTCCTCTCATATTCCTTGGTTGAATTTGATGGGCATATGCTTTGCTTTCAATTGTGCTAAGGATTTGTGGAACCATATCAAAAGGGAAGAAGGAACCAAAACATAAGGGGGTTGGGGGTGTGGAGAATGATTTCTGCTCGGGACTAGAGAGAGAGATACAGGCTTCATTAGCCTTTAATCAGCAAGCAACATGGGTAAACCTACCAAGGAATGCTCCAAGAATATCCCAGGGTCACTAAAACCGGGTTCTGTCCTGGATGATATAGACAGATTTATTAAAAAAAGGCCCTCCTCAGGGAAGCATAGTGGCAAGATAGCGCAGTAGGAAAAAGCTCCTACCTCTGTGGACTTCTCAGCAGACTCTGAAGCGGAGAGAGCTAGCAAGGCAGAAGATCAACTGTTCAGGAACGGCTGCCCATCTCCAGAGCATTTATGAGCGAACTCACAGCAGATGCTTTAAATCCTATCAGGAAAGATCTGCAGGACATTAAGAGGGACTTGAAGCAGGTAACGGACCGGGTGGACAATTTGGAGAGCAATCAAAGAGCCATAGTAGAGTTCGGCTCTGCGGTCTCTTCCAGCCTAGAGCCCAAGCCCACTTCAATCTCTTATATAAAATAGTTGAGAACCAATATAACCATGGATGCCATAATAATATCCACCTTAAGCAGTGTCAGACTGGGATGCCTAGGGCCCACCAGTAAAATTCATTCTGGGGGCCCACTGTTTAAACATAGGCAGACAGCAGTAAGACACTACAAGATGATTGATTATGGGGGTCTCTGCAACAAGTTAAAAAAGTGGGTCCGAGGGAAAAGAGGATACTGGCTGGCCTGCCTCTATTCCTAGAGGCAATCTTAACCTTCCGATGTGTCTATAATAATAAACTGGAAAGTCTACACGTTTTTTTATATTGATATAGGTTATTTGAGATGCTGTGCTGGTGGACTGGAGGCCCACCTTTCTCAGGGGCCCACCGGGGAATTCCCCTGTGGGTAGTCCGAGCCTGGCCTTAAGGGTCTCCGAGAGACAATTACTGCAGACACTTTAATGACAACAGTAACAGAACTTTTTTCTTTACTCCTGGGGTCAGAGACTTAGATGAATCTAGCCATGGACTTAGAACACAGGGCTTTGCACACTCACCCTAGGCCAAATGAACCTCCAAGGGATGTAATATGTAGAATGGTAAATTTCCAGACCAAAGAAAAAATCATTAAAGTGGCACATGCATCGCCCTCATTTACATTTGCTGGAGCTAATATAACCCTGTTTCAGGATTTGTCTCCATTGACACTGCAAAAAAGGAGAGCTTTGAAGGCCCTGCTTACTGTCCTAGAGGACTTTCAGGGTCCTTATAAATGCTCTAGAATGCAAATTGACCATCCGGTCACCAACAGATCTACAAGCAGTATATCAAGCCCTAGACATTGAACCACTGGAGAATGCAGACGTGATGAGGGATCTGACCAATCTTCCGTCCCTACCGTTCATCGTCCCCTGGATGCCATCACACCCTCCACGGCAACAACACTTGAAAAGGAAGCTGGATAAATTTACCCCACTGAGACTTCCAGTGGACGCTGCAGGACGAGTCTATTATGGATGACCCTTTCTGTTCACTAAGTGACACCCTTTGAAATGTTTGATTGCCATATCTGCCAGATTTTCTTTTCTTCTTTTTTTATTTTTTATTGTTTAACAACACAGGTTACCTGCGTTTTGAGATAAAATTGCTAGGTCACTAATGTTGCAGACTCATTCTCTGTGAGAATCTTTACTTGTTACACCAATGTTGCCCAGACCATAGGTCTGTATCCTATAACATGGTCCCATGATTGGTCACAACTGACCCCCCAGCTATATTTCATATCTGTGGTTATTACTGACAAACCAATCTACTAGAAATTATGCTATGATTCAAGTTTCCACAGGCTCTACAGACTTGAACTTGCAATCTTGGATGGCATTAACCATCCTTGCATTTACAGTAGTTTTAAATTTTTCAGTTTATGTTTTTTCCTTGTTACCATTATTGTTCTTGGGAGGTCCACTATCACTAGCTATTCCTTTAAATTTTGTTTAATAATGGCTACACTGTATCCTCCAATAGCGGATCCTCCAAGAGGGTGATTTTTCCATCATTTACATAAAAAAAAAAAAATGTGGATGCTACAAAAGACCCACTTTAGGAAAAACCATGTCCCCCATTTAAGAAACTCTATCTATATCCAGTGGTTTCATGGTGTGTCACCTGACTTTCCAACCAAAGGTACTTCTATTGGTATACACAAAACTTACCCTTGGAGGTGCGCTCAACCATCATTTTTTTTTTTTTATTTACATTTTTTTTAAATACAAAATAGAAATAACCTATATATTCAATTACATATCAAATAACAATATCCAATATCATTTTCATAATTTTCCTTATACAAACCCCCCTGGCGGAACAAGGAGAAAAAAAAAAAGCTCAACTGGATTACCAAAAGGACCATATTCTAGACCATAATTCAAGCTTATTCTGAGAGTTATACCTAATTTTTTCATAAGACTTAACTTTGTTAACCAGATTTACCCAATTGTTAACATCTGAGGGAGTCCAAGCCATCCACCCTCGAGCTATAATAACTCTGGCTAACATAAACACTATAATAACTAAAGTATATTTATAAGCAAATCCCTGCAGCTTTGCTATATATCCAATAATAGCAACTTGAGGGTTGAACGGCAACTGAACCCCGATTTTTATTTTTTTATCAATTCTACTATACACTCCACGCCAAAAATCCTGAACATAGCGACAAATCCAACATAAATGTATAAAGTCAGCAAACTCATAATCCCCTCAGGGACAGCTCGAGTTTGACCTCCCATACATTCTCGCCATACGAACAGAGAACAAATAAAGCTGATGTACTAGATGAAATTGTATCATCTTAAAGTTAGCATTGATAGAACAGCTACTCATATTCCGATAAATCCTTCCACAATTTACCTGGTCTAAATCGGGAACCTCTCTCTGCCATCTCAACCGGGCAGGGAAGGATACCCTGCTAGCCATGTCCTCAACCAACCCTCTATATATATTAGACAAACGATAGCTCCTCCCATCACCCATCTTAACTAATTCAAGTCAATTAATCCATTATCTTGTACCGTAAATAGCATAGACCTCCCAGTTGAAACATAGGCAGAATGTAACTGTCTATACCTGAACCAATTAATTTTTGTGCTCCCCTCTACTAACAAAATCTTCTTGTGCGTAAAAAGATTACCAAGCTTAAATATCTGAGAAATATAGTTAATACTAGTGATGATCGAGCACCCCGATGTTCGGGTGTTCGGCTGCTCTGGCCGAACACTGGGTGGTGCTCGAGCGCTCGGCCGAGCGCCAGATTATAATTGAAGTCTATGGGGGAAGACCAGGCACCCCCTGCTACGATGAGGGGAGGGTATGTGGTCCATAGGGAGACGTCAGAAAATGGTGGAAACCCCCAAAAATGGTTAGGGAACGGCATGGGGAGGATGTCTGGATGCATCTTGGACACCGCAGTCGCTGCTATTAACGATGATGGCCGACTATTATGCCACTTTTACGGAATGACAAAAATACCCCCTCAAAACCCAAGATAAGATCGATCTTACAGGAAATATTGTTAGGAAACATACATTTACTTGTACGTTAAGCGCAAGTGCTGCCAAAAATTACACGGATGAGGCACTCCTATACAACTGGTATATCATATAAAGGAGGGCCTCATTCACATTGTGGTATAATTGTGGGACTCCGACACTCATAAAGCTTATGCACCAAGGGAAAGGGCTGCCAAAAATTACCAGGAACAGGCACTTCAATACCCCCTTTATTACACATAAAGGAGTGCATCAGACACACCCTTGAAAAATTATGCTGCTGACACGCAAAAACAATAGTGGTGACGTGCTGCTGTTGAGCTGACCATGTTAAAAATTATGGCTGACATGCTGTTGCTGAGTTGACCGTCTTACAAATTAAGGTTGCCATGCTGATGCCGATCAAACTGTCCCAAATTTAAGGTTGACACGCTGCTGCTCATCAAACTGTCCCAAATTTAAGGTTGACACGCTGCTGCCCATCAAACTGTCCCAAATTTAAGGTTCACATGCTGTTGCCGAGCTGACGTTAAAAAAAATTTACGGGTGACACGCTACTGCTCATCATACTGTCCCAAATTCAAGGTTGACACACTGCTGCTCATCAAAATGTCCAAAATTTAAGGTTGACACGCTGCTGCCCATCAAACTGTCCCAAATTTAAGGTTGACACGCTGTTGCCCATCAAACTGTCCCAAATTCAAGGTTGATACGCTGCTGCCCATCAAGCTGAATCACAGAAAAAGATTATTAATGCACGAAAAATAGATGCAAACAATATATACTGTATACACTAAGCCCTCATTCTGATATGATAAAATCTGAGACTCTTAGCAAATATATTTTGATCAAAACACATCTGTGCCCACCTACCCAGCGCCAAGGTGGTCTCAGGTCAGGCAGGTCCTATGCTAAACCTAACTATGCCGTTGGGCATCTATATCCAGGAGCGTGGACACTGCACATATAGGTGTGTTGCTCCTAGTGACCTCTATGTGCATACAGCAACCAATGAGAGGAGGAGCAAACACACCTATGAGTCTCAGATTTTATCATATCAGAATGAGGGCTTAGTTTATACAGTATATATTGTTTGCATCTATTTTTCGTGCATTAATAATCTTTTTCTGTGATTTATTTTGATATACTGTATGTAGCAACTGACATCCACAATCATTATTATCACATCATGCAGGATGTTTTTTATCCTTCTGTGAGTTTTGCTTAGTTTATAACATATACCTGAGGGAGTGGCACCTTCAGGTGTGAATGCGCTCCTAGTCTATCGTGAGTAGCATTCTTGTGCACTTTTACCCTTCCTATCAAATTGAGCGCCTTGATTACGTGGTACATATAGGTGGGTTTGCTCCTCCTCTCATCGGTTGCTGTATGCACATAGAGGTCACTAGGAGCAACACATCTATATGTGCAGTGTCTATGCTCCTGGATATAGATGCCCAACGGCATAGTTAGGTTTAGCGTAGGACCTGCCTGACCTGAGACCACTTTGGCGCTGGGTAGGTGGGCACAGATGTGTTTTGATCAAAATATATTGGCTAAGTGTCTCAGATTTTGTCATATCAGAATGAGGGCTTAGTTTAAACAGTATATATTGTTTGCATCTATTTTTTGTGCATTAATAATCTTTTTCTGTTATTTTTTATATATATATATAGCCACTGACATCCGCAATCATTATTATCACATCATGCAGGATGTTTTTTATCCTTCTGTGAGTTTTGCCCATCAACCTGTCCCAAATTTAAGGTTGACACGCTGCTGCCCATCAAACTGCCCCAAATTTAAGGTTCACACGCTGCTGTCCATCAAACTGTCTCAAATTTAAGGTTCACACGCTGCTGCCAAGCAGAACGTCCAAAAAATTAACGGGTAACACACTGCTGCCCATCAAACTGACCCAAATTTAAGGTTGACACGCTGCTGCCGAGCTGACGCTAAAATTATTTACGGGTGGCACGCTGCTGCTCATCAAACTGTCCCAAATTTAAGGTTGACACGCTGCTGCCCATTAAACTGTCCCAAATTTAAGGTTGACACGCTGCTGCCGAGCTGATGTTAAAACATATTTACGGGTGACACGCTGCTGCTCATCAAACTGTCACAAATTTAAGGTTGACACACTGCTGCCCATGAAACTGTCCCAAATTTAAGGTTCACATGCTGCTGCCGAGCTGCTGCTGCAAAAAAAAAATTTACAGGTGACACACTGCTGCTCATTAAACTGTCCCAAATTTAAGGTTGACACGCTGCTGCCTATTAAACTGTCCCAAACTTAAGGTTGACACGCTGGTGCCGAGCTGACGTTAAAAAAAATTTACGGGTGACACGCTGCTGCTCGTCAAACTGTCCCAAATTTAAGGTTGACATGCTGCTGCCCATCAAACTGTTCCAAATTTAAGGTTGACACGCTGCTGCCAAGCTGATGTTAAAAAAAATTTACGGGTGATACGCTGCTGCTCATCAAACTGTCCCAAATTTAAGGTTGACAAACTGCTGCCGAGCTGACGTTAAAAAAAATTTACGGGTGACACGCTGCTGCTCATCAAACTGTCCCAAATTTAAGGCTGACACGCTGCTGCCCATCAAACTGTACCAAATTTAAGGTTTACACGCTGCTGCCGAGCAGACGTTGAAATTTTTTTACGGGTGCTGCTCATCAAACTGTCAAAAATGTTATGGGTGACATGCTGCTGCTTATCAAACTGTCCCAAATTTAAGGTTGACATGCTGCTGCCCTAGCTGACGTTAAAATAAATTTTCGGGTGACACGCTGCTGCTCAAACTGTCCCAAATTTAAGGTTGACACGCTGCTGCCCATCAAACTGTCCCAAACTTAAGGTTGACACGCTGGTGCCGAGCTGACATTAAAAAAAATTTACGGGCAACACGCTGCTGCTCATCCAACTGTCCCTAATTTAAGGTTGACACGCTGCTGCCCATCAAACTGTCCCAAATTTAAGGTTGACACGCTGCTGCCGAGCTGATGTTAAAAAAAATTTATGGGTGACACGCTGCTGCTCATCAAACTGTACCAAATTTAAGGTTGACAAGCTGCTTCCTATCAAACTGTTCCAAATGTAAGGTTGACACGCTGCTGCTGAGCTGACGTTCGAAAAAAATTTATGGGTGACACGCTGCTGCTCATCAAACTGTCCCAAATTTAAGGTTGACACGCTGCTGCCTATCAAACTGTACCAAATTTAAGGTTGACACCCTGCTGCCCATCAAACTGTCCCAAATTTAAGGTTGACAAGCTGCTGCCTATCAAACTGTCCCAAATGTAAGGTTAACACGCTGCTGCCGAGCAGACGTTAAAAAATTTTTACGGGTGACACGCTGCTGCTCATCAAACTGTCAAAAATTTTACGGGTGACACGCTGCTGCTCATCAAACTGTCCCAAATTTAAGTTTGACACGCTGCTGCCCTAGCTGACGTTAAAATAAATTTATGGGTGACACGCTGCTGCTCATCAAACTGTCCCAAATTTAAGGTTCACACGCTGCTGCCCATCAAACTGACCCAAATTTAAGGTTGACACGCTGCTGCCCGTTAAACTGTCCCAAATTTAGGTTCACACGCTGCTGCCCATCAAACTGACCCAAATTTAAGGTTGACACGCTGCTGCGCATTAAACTGACCCAAATTTAAGGTTGATACGCGGCTGCCCATCAAACTGACCCAAATTTAAAGTTGACATGCTGCTGCCAAGCTGACCGTAACAAAAAAGTGACATGTAGCAGAGCTGAGTGTGTTAAAAATTAATTTTTACATTCCGCTTAGCTGACCGTCTGAAACAATATGTGTGACATGTAGCAGAGCTGAGCGTGTAAAACATTATGGTTGAGGGCCTGCTGGTGAGCTGACAGGCCAAAAAATTATGTTGCAGGCCCAGCTGGGGAGCTGACAAGCTGACCGGCTAAAAAATTAGGGTGCAGGCCCAGCTGGTGAGCTGATCGTGTAAAACATTATGGTTGAGGGCCTGCTGGTGAGCTTACAGGACAAAAAATTATGTTGCAGGCCCAGCTGGTGAGCTGACCGGCTAAAAAATTAGGGTACAGGCCCAGCTGGTGAGCTGCCCGGATAAAAAATTAGGATGCAGGCCCAGCTGGTGAGCTGACCCCTCTAAAAAATTAGGGTGCAGGCCCAGCTGGTGGACTTCGAGGGCAGCCTAATAAGCAGTTTCATATGATGGAGGAAGAGGAGGAAGAGGACGAGAAGAGGAAGGGGTACATGATAATACAGTGTATTGAATACACCCTAAAAGCCAGATTTAAGGTTCCTTCATGTTAAGCCGCTTTCCTCTGGTGGAGTAGAGAAGTCAGGGGCAATCCAGGCCTTGTTCATTTTGAAGCATCAACCTGTCAGCATTGTCAGTTGACAGGCGGATTCGCTTATCAGTAATTATGCCCCCAGCGGCACTAAATACCCGCTCAGACAAAAAGCTGGCGGCAGGGCAGGCCAGCACCTCCAAGGCGTAGAGCGCCAGTTCGTGCCACGTGTCCAGCTTAGACACCCAATAATTATACGACATAGAGGGATCGCTGAGGACATTGACATGGTCAGCTACGTACTCCTTTACCATCTTGCAAAACTTTTCCCTCCTTGTCATACTAGGCTGCTCATCAGGGTGAGGGTGCTGGCGGGGTGACATAAAACTGTCCCAGGCCTTGGAGAGTG